>CM056378.1:102367425-102427425 GCA_029718625.1 Synaphobranchus kaupii | reverse complement strand
ATTTTGTTTATTGGCTCAGTAGGTGACTTTATCCAGAGGAACTCTATGGAATAGAGGAATATATAGAGGAATATCTTGCACATTGCTTACTGCTGGGTAA
Source organism: Synaphobranchus kaupii (assembly GCA_029718625.1). Lineage (NCBI taxonomy): Eukaryota > Metazoa > Chordata > Actinopteri > Anguilliformes > Synaphobranchidae > Synaphobranchus > Synaphobranchus kaupii. The sequence goes on along the minus strand of CM056378.1, from coordinate 102,427,325 downwards.
GTTGAGACAAAGTGCCTTGCTCCACGACATAAGCTCCATTGAAACGCATAGTCCTCTGGTGAAATGCTAAACTTGTTCATTATGGATGATAAACTTTCAATTTAGCTAATGCATTTGATCATTATCCTTATGGCTCAATAAATATTTTTGTAAATGTATACCGTCTCCACTACACAAAGCAGTGTTGTTTTGCACAGGGTAACTGCGTAATGTTATCGATTAGTCGTCATTCTCTACATTATGCACACTTGTATTGCTTGTAAAACACTGACCGGCTGTAGCCAATAAAACATGGTTGACTTAAGCATTTGCATAAAGGTTGTGTGGGCAAGATGCATAGTGCATGCTTGCAAGGAATATGCATTATAAAACTGTTTATTAGATGAGTTTAAATTGGATTCCTGAAGATTTTCTGTATATACTTTTAAAATTTTTATCTGTTGAATGTCTCAAGCCTTTATATTGAGTGCAACTAATTAAATTCATCTGGCAAAGAAGTCCCATTAGACTCACCAACAGCACTTTTTCTTAATGATTATCATAGAAATGAAGACTTGAGATGAATAGATTCTCAAAGTTTTATCACTGACATATGGCAGCACATTTGCAGACTAAATGAATGACGGCGACTTTTAGAATTTCTCAACACTACTGTTTACGTAACATAAGTATTCTTGTGGAGCCATAGATAAGGCAGTGAGCTGTCAATGGAATGCCTAAATTTTGGCCCTACGCTCAATGTGCAGTGTGGGGCTCCTGTTCTGGCTCGTGTCCACTGGTCCCATTCTGGTCCTCACAAACCATAAAACACAGGGGCAGAGATTTTTATATTGCGCTTTTATTTATAAAGAGGCAGATAAAATAGCAATAACAGTTTAACAGTGGCTCAAGTGCAAAGTGAAGTGAAGGGATCACTGCAAAAGCCTTTTGGCTATGGGATCAGACGCACACACGCACCCAGTGGTACAGAGTAGGGGAGGGGGCAGTTCCATTTCAATTCAGAAAACTGAAATTCAAATCATGAATTTAAAAATCTCAAGTGAATTAACAAGGAACTGATTCACAATCATAAGTGTTTGAGACTGAATACTGACAGGGCAGGCACCTTGAGAGAGCCAAACTGTTAAAGTAATAGCTCAAAGGCAAATTAAACGTTTTTGGGAGGACGGAACTGTTACGGAACTGTTTTTTGCCTTGTATCATACAATTGGCTATACTTCTATTATGATTCAAGCCCTTTTATGATGTAATGTGCACATAGCCAAACCATCATCTATGAATCCTGGCCCTGTACAATCACTGTCACAACATGAAGCTTGTGGAATCTGAAGTGTCACATGATCTACAGAAATCACTCAAGAATTAACCTATACATAAAAACCATTGGCTGCGTTCTGTCTTTTATATACATCAGTGATCCACAACCGTGGTTCTGGAGATCTACCGTCCTGTAGGTTTTCACTCCAACCCTAACAAAGCACACATTCAACAGCTAGAGATCTCGTTGATCTGCTAATTAGTCGAATCAGGCGTGCCAAGTGAAATGAAAACCTACAGGATGGTAGCTCTCCAGAAACAGGGTTGGGGACCACTGGTATACACATACCAACCCAGTATTCAGTACCCCCACACCACTGCAGCAGACAGGTAAAGTCCTCCACACTCTCCCAGTCTCCATCCATTGGTCCATCCCCCCGAATTGCTGCAGAATGACCGACACCTCGTCTTCACAATGCTACTTCCTCAACACCCTGGCTGGAGGTTTGTTGAGGGCCGTCTCTGCACCGGACCTCAGGCCACTGAACACTGAGGGAGCCGCTTTCCCCGCACGCTCTGGAGAAAACAAGGACAGGTCAGGAACCCATGATAAACACTTAAGCATCCCCGCACTTCAGAACAGTAGGTGGCAGTAATGTACTTGTTCATTTGTTCACAGGCTGTCAAACATCAAAGTAGAAGCTGAACTCCAGGGGGGTATACTACGAAGCAGGATTACTAAATTGGCTGGATAACTGCACTGAGTAAAACCCGGAGCAGGTCTATTTACTTCAGTCTATGTTCCACATTTGGGAGGGTTCCGGGGGTGTTATCAGTTATCCAGCTAACTCAGTAAACAAAGGCTGGTTAATAATAGGAAAACCATTCAGAAAAGCAGCTCAACTTATGATAGCCAATGACAGGTAAGGAACAATACATCAGATTTTGCGTTGAGTACCTTCATGTGACCAATTTAAACCAAATTTTAAAAAATCAATTAAAAACAATAGCAACAACTAGCCACCAAGGCAGTAGTGATGAGCGGTGAACCTACCACCCACATGCTCATTTCCTTGGTATCAGCAACTTCCACAATGCACAAAAAGATTTTTATTAAATTAACTATTTAATACCATTAAATGACCTGGGGGATTTAAACCTTTGACATTCCAGTTAGCACAAGTGGCACTTCCTCTCCCTGATCTTGGACCAGTCAGAGGGTGGTGCTTCCTCAAACTCAGACTGCCACATCCCCTCGCACTGTGGTAAATAACATTCGCTCTAAAGAAGGAGTGGAAAATTGTGCTCACTCAATCGCTCACCCTCTCTTACAAACAATCCTTTCCCCACTACCTCTCCCTCTTTCTCTCTGGAGAATTAACTGCATCATGATGGAACTGGAATGACAACTGCCTACTCTCTAGGGCATTCTTAATTTCTCTCAGCTGAAACACAAACACCACAGAAATCCTAAAAACAACCAAATGACAAATTCCCCCTTCAGCACCAAACTCACAATTTCACCATTTCCTGTTTTTGTTTTAAGAATGGCCCTGACTTTAAGAAACGTTGCGGTTAACATCCTTATTTTGACAAGAAACCCCATTTGTTTCTGAATGCTATGAAAGACATCTATAACAATGCTTTGAGCTGAAACACTTCCTTAAGCTAAGAAAGAATAAAACAATTTTTAAAGAAGTTGACTCAGTTGATAAAATTATCATTTCACATTTGTATTGTAAATGTGATGTTTCTTCCTACCCATACATTTATATACATATTGTTGATGTATAGCTAACAGGTAGACAATACTTTACTTTACCTAACCCTTAACAAGGGCACTGAAAGCCGAGTCTGCATGGCAGTCATGGTGAGGAAATGATGCTAAACTCTCACCACACTCCTCCATGACTTCAAAGGTCTTGCCCTTCACCTCTCCTTGCAGGCCCAGTTTGTCTTTGGCTCCTTTCAGATCCTCCTCCTTCACCTCAGGCCGCTGCTTGTTCAGCTCCTCCTCATTGGGCTGAAAGAGATGTGTCACATCTTTGTCCCTCCCTCTAGACCCTTTCTGACCTTACACTGATCTCATTACGTGTACTGAGGGCAATAGAGTCTGTCTACTGTGCCGTTGTTACAAAAAGTTAGCTTTGAACATCTACTCCTACTAATGTCAGTGTGGTTGCATGCACTAATTAGAGTCCCTTAAAATGTAATGTAGGTATCATTTTTACAGTAGCCTTGTCACAATGCTGCACAGCTGACAACTGCAATTTACTTAGCATTTAGCAAATTGTGCCACTTCCCTCTCCACAGATTAATGACGGAGTACATCTTACCTCAGCCATAGCTTCTGCAGGTTCTGAAGGGAATCCAAGGTTTCAGTTCGGTAAACTCCTGACCAGAGCTGATGCTAGTCCTCCTCTACTGCACTCAGGCCAATATATATTCTCCCGCCCAATGGCAGCTCATCGGTCTGTTAGCAAAGGTTGCAAGCCAAAGACTCCGCCTCTTTTGTCTCTCAGTCTGTCTGCTGTCAAGGTTTATTATTAGGGATGACGTAACCCGCTGTACTGCTGGGGATGGCGTTTCCCATGATTTTGACAGCTGAATAGGACAAAAACAACTTTTCCAAAGAAAAAGTTCTCTTCCTATCTCCAAATCATAGGCTCTTTATCACCCTCTCTACAATTTCTCAGTCTGGCAAGTATGGCACTGCTGTCACTGTTCTGTGTCCTGTTCAATGTTCCCTTCCATTTCTCCGAGACTACATGCGCTACTGCATTCTTCCACTGTTACGTACAGTCATTAGGGGGGGGAAGGGATTATGCACGGAGACAGAAACACTCCACAGGCCCCCAAGAGCCCATCAGACATTCCGGGTAGATGAGGATCATTAAAACCGAAGCGGTAAACAAGCGAACGGCCTGCATGGTAATGCACAAGGCCTGCAGCTGCGCTTCGTTTCATCACCCCGTTCTACCCCCCGCCCCTCCTCCCTTATTTAAGTCCATGTCTTGCTATTATGCCTTTCCTCTGGGATCTTTGAGGGGGGCTAAAAAAAGTTCAAGTGAGGTATTTAGCACAAAAGAAAATAAATCTCAAGAGAAGCATATTCAAGTGGCCTGCGCTTTATGTGAGTCAGACATAGCTGCGATTCCTTGCCACGGGCTGGGAAGCACAGCTCTGCTGGGACCAGGGTTTTGATGGGGCTCACGTTGGGTGGAAAGGGGCTGAACTGCGGATGAACGTTTTGGGAGCGGCTGCAATCTGGAGCCCGAAACGTATCCTCCTGGGGCTCTTCAACATGCTAAACAAAACAGACTGTTCCCTTTCACAGAAACTACGCCCATTTCTCCTAATAGCTTAACGTTACAACATTAAAGTAAAGCAGAAATGGACATCAAGAGCAGAAATGCTAGACAAGTACTTGCATGCCGGGCCCTTCTTAGTGCATGTGTGTGCATCAACACTAGGGGTGTAACGATTCATGCGATTCATCGATGGTCAGTCCTACCGATGCAACTAAATCGATCTGCTAAAATAAATAAATAGAATGAATCGCTTTGGCTTCACCAATAATTGATATAAATGCTTTAAATCTAATGAATCGCGATTCTTAATTATGATTATTGTTTTAAGACTTAGTTTACACATTTTTTTGTGAAATGCGGTAATCCGTAACTGTCATCAGCTACAGTGTTTCCCCTAGATTTTTTTTCAGGCCGGGCGGTGAAAGTGCGCCATTTTGCGTAGAGGCGGAAACTATAATTACACCCTCATAATATCAGCGCTGCCATTGAAAACAACCGAAGCTGTTTTGGCAAGGGTTTTTCCAGATGCTATTTTGATCATTCCCGCATTCTGCGGTAAGGGAAATATTGCAGCTACATAAAAAAAAAAAAAAAAAAGATTATATATATATTTAAAAAAAATAATATAAATAATTATTTTTTTTCATTAAAATTATTTATTTTCCCTCTTGTCCCGCCCGGCCAAGATAATGGTAGGGGAAACACTGAGCTAGTCAGCCTGCAAGGAAGTACCGCTCTCACTCGCTCACTGACTCTTAACTCACTCACTCACTCACTCACCCACCCACTCTCTCCCCTGCCAGCATGTAGCCTATTGAAAAATGTTCAAAATAACTGAGCCATGTTTAATTACATTTTTGTATTCAGCATAAAATATTATGCAGGACTACTTTTTTTATAGGATAAATATGTTTAATAAGCAATTCTGTTGTCTGTTTATTTTTTCACCTTTCAGAAGAATACAGATAGTCTCACTCGCATTATTGCATGTTTATTTCATGGATATAGAATTTTGGTTAAAAGTTACTGAATCGAATCGTGGTTTACAGAATCGAATCGAATCGTTCCAAAAAAAAAAAAAAATGTGTCCTTGAATCGAATCGCCAACTACTGAATCGTAATCGAATCGAATCGCTGTGAAGCCAAAGATTCACACCCCTAATCAACACTCATTTGAACTGGTTCCCATGTTTCCAGGCATACATTATTTAATACAATTTTACTAAAATAGAAAAGTAATGATACACTGAACATACTAAGCCCTGGTAGGGCATCCAGTGTCTAAATGCTGGTTCACAGATCTGCAGCGGGATGGATTTGCAGGGAAGAAAGCTTTCTTTTGGGGTCTAGATCCATTGTTTTTCTCTTTGCCTTGTCATTTTTCTGCACCACGGCTCAAAATAAGCCAGTGTCCCATCACGCTGGGGGATAGACAGCAAAGCCATCAGCACAAGGGCCACATTGCATATGCACTCGTAGGTAACTCACTGTCCCATAGCCCTGAAGAGGAAATACCATAGCTCACACAATGAGCTACGTTTCCCCCCTAATACCTATTCATGCAATCAGTAGGCCTACTCTGGAGAACAGATCAAGCACAATACCATCACAATGGCGTGACAGCCAAACAGTGAGTAAAACGCAGTGTGGAATGCCATTGCTTTTCTTCATAGACCTCCGGCACAGAGCACACAGGAAGGCCTTGACAAAACCGACTGAAACCATGGTCAGTGGACAATTTGATAAAACTTTATTGCAAACATATATGCAACGTAAGCACATTATGCACGTCCTTTTCTCGTTCCACGAATAGCGGTGGAAGTGAGGGTGACAGTTGTTCTCCACGGTTGTTTCTCCTCGAATTTATCATTAGTCCAGCGATCAGTCTGACCGACATTCGGGTCCGCTCCGAACCACACGGGGGCGAACGAATCATCATCGTTATCGTCATCATCATCATCATCATCATCCATTCTTTTAAAAATTGTTCACAAACCACACTGACTTGGGGTCAGTCAGTCCCGTCTCCTTGAGGTTAATGCAGTTAATAAGAAAAGCTTCCTGGTCCCTTTTACTCACAGTTGTCCATGAGAGAAGACAGACATGGGGGGGGGGGGAGTTAATCCCTTTAACAAGACACCCAAGACACAATGTGAAAACTCATACAGGCCATGTCTCCGTGCTCCACTGCATGCGTGTGTGTTTGTGTGTGTGTGTTTGTGTGTGCGTAACCGACCAGATTAAGTTTCTCAGTGCTCCGCAGGACGCTTCAGGTTATTTCCTGCTGCCAGTATTCCCTCTCGTGGTGATATTCTGAAAGCAGTGGATACTGTATATGCTGTAATAACTAGAATATTACCCTGCCAATGGCTGTATAAGTACACTTATTACCCAGAATTTGTAGTTGGTAAGAGCCAGGCTTACCAAATTTGTGTAGGTTGATTGGTTATTTGGACGGCTCTTGTCCCAGTTAAATCATTATACAGATTGGCTACCTGGAGGCAGTATAGTCCAGAACAAAATTCTGATATTCAGGAGCCCAGCTCCTGCACCCTGTTTGACCGGGAGTTACAAAATGGTTCCTCTGCTGATGAGGAACAAATTTGCCACAAGAACCCATAAAGTCCACCATATTGGATTTTCTGCCATTTTGAATTTTATGAAGAACACTTAAAATGCTTCTTCTCCCATATATATTGACCGAAATTTGGCATGGTGCATCTATAAACCAACCGCTATATTTAAATAAAGTTTAAAAACATAATCTAAAGTCATAATCTTATATAAATAAAAAATGGCACTATAACAATTTTATAGTCTGTTGTGGCATTGTTCCAGTTGACAGGGACTTTAGACTATTAAGAGAAGCAAATAGAATTATTCTTATGTTTAAGATGATTTTCTGTTATCTTTCACATTTTCTTTCTGATGATCCCACAGTGCTGAAATATTACAGAACATAAAAAAATTAATTAAAAAAATGGTAAAGTAAATATAGATGTTTTTTTGTTTTGCGATTTATGGTTGTGAAATCAGCGTCTTTTGCTGAGGATTAACCTGATAACCTTCAACATCTGAAATGGGTTCTCTCACTCACACTCACACACACACACACACACACACACACACACACACACACACACACACACACACACACACGCACGTAAATCAGAAGAACATACAGGCAGGAGGCACTGAGCCACACAACAAAGGACACAGTGACTTATGGATCACAGTGTATCGACCAAAATCTGAACCGTAACATTTTTTCAGGACACCAAGGCCATAAGGTATATTTAGAGATGGAATGAGAATCCCTGGAAGCTCCCAAACGTTATACAATATAAAAAAAGAAAAACTGACAAAAACACAAAATAATCCTATATTCTGTTACACAGAAGCTTGCTACTGTACTGACTGAGGTCTACTGCATTCATATGAGAAGGTGTGCGAGGAACACAATGACTTTTATGCGTTTCCCCGTTTTCTCCACAGTAAGAGTAAGAATGTGCAAAGGGTTGCCTGAACCCTACTACCAGCAACTCCCAAATCTCATGTTTACAACAGGCAAAAAGGCTCAAATAACCACCGCTGCTTGATATCAGAGGCAGTACAGAGCAGATCCGTCCATCTTGTGTGCTTGAGTTTGGTTACATTTCCCTTCTGTGTTAAGGTCCGCTTATATCAACATATAATATACATAATTATAATACAATCTACATTCAGTGTTAGTCATGAAAGTTAGAGGAGTCTGTACCTCTAGTCAGACTGTGGAAAAAAATGCTTCTACCCCTAAAACTAGACCCATGGGAGCTCTGGGAGAGCAGTCAGTCAAAGACAGACGGACATAATGCTTACAAAATGGCTTAAAGGATCTGCAGTCAGTCTAAACATAAATATTAGGCTGGACAAAAATGGCTGGGGTAAAATGGATATTATGTGTATTTAAAAGTATGACACTAGATATGACACAATATAATAAGAGAAAGAGAAAGACAAAGCAGAATTAGGGAGTACCCTTGCTCTCAGCCCAACATCACATACCATTGTGCTTCCTTTTGCCTGATTGACCTTAGAAACACTACATACCATGATAGATACCCTTTAAATGATTAATCACAGAGATGTCATGTATAAGAACAGATAACAGTAATGCATAGTACAAGATCTCCCTCAGCCACTCCAGCAAAGATGTTTCACGCCAACGAACAGATCGGGAATTGCCATCAGAACACAGGAGACGATATAAAGTAACACTCAATGTAAAGACGACTCAAGGAAAAGTCTCTCCCTTCATTTCATCCGCCCTGCACATTCTGACATAAGAGAAAGCACCTCACAGCAATCATCCCTTTGTTTCTGAGAAGCTGCATTTACCCATTTCTTCAGCCAACCCTCCAGGTTTTGTGCATTATGCCTGGGTCCAATACTGACCTGGATACCTAGAGACTCGAGACTCTTTCTGATTGGCTCCCCTGACCATCACTCACCAACGTACCTCCCTCAACCTCCACACTGCTAACCAGGGCTGTCAGTTCCGTTAGCATTGCGTTAGAATGGGGTCCGGTTCCCCCAGAGCCATGAAGCCAGTGAAGGGGGAGGGTGACGATGGAGGCGGCGGGGCTATGGAGAACAGGCGGGGTAAGGTGGGTCAGTCAGACAGGAAGCCCAAGACGGTGCTTCTTCTTCTTAATGGGCTTGAGGTTAGTCAGTCTGCGCATGTCCTCCTCCATGTCAGACTCCTCCATCTCGTCATCGGCAGAGATCATGATCTGAGGGAGAAGAGGAGAGCTGGTGAGTGGACAGGGGCTTAGTTCTCAAATTTAGATCTTCCATGAACTTTCCACTGTAATTCAGCATTCTTTACATTTAGTTAGATTTAAAGAACAATAACAGAAATGACAAACAGATGTAAAGCCACTTTTTAGGTTCATACTTTTTAGAATACAAAAGTATATGTGGACATAAGAAGTTATGAAATTAATGTCCTATTTAACCCCTTAATTAGCACTGGCCCGTATTTGTATTTTTAGTTCACTTGCATTCATTGCGTTTTTATTTATTTATTTATTATTTCGTTTTTTTACTGTGAAATTTGTTCAATCTGGTCACACAATATACCGTTTGAAAGTGCTAAAATGCATGTTTCCATCTCTAAACTATTTTACAAGCACAATGTTACAGCGACAAGTGTCTTATTTTGTAATATGATACAAAACAGACTCGATCAAAACGACGACACCATACGTTCTATGTGTTCTGGAAATCCCCAGACGATATGAATCACAGTAAAGTAAGTATTCTCATCCCAGAAAGAATAAATAAATACATTTTAGGCGAGAAAAAACTGCCACTGTGTTTCAGTAATACTAATTAGAGTAATTCTGAGTCTTAGAAAACAAACTCTTAAGGGTTACAGAAGAGACCAGGATTATGCCTGTAGTCAAAGTGGTTCAAGAAAAGTAACCATTTTATTTTCGGGCTTGTGTTCAAAAAGGTGAGAATAGAATTTTGGTCCGTTTGTTTTTGCCGTAATGATGCATTAATAAGGATGACAGAATGAACGGGTTCCCACAGGAGCACATCCCCAGTCAGGAGTATGATTCCAGCGCCCTCTGCAGTAAACTGCCTCTGTCACTCACAATCCATGTTACTCGGGATGAAAGCCCATCAGTCCAAATCCATAGAGTAAATCTGAGAGAAGTCAGATCTGTGCAGCGACGTGCCACAGATCTTCCCTCTGTGAAGGGGGACGGAACGGGCCTTCGGCTCTGATGAATTCACACTGAGGTAGATACTGCCTAGCCAACTCCAACATTGCTGCAGGTCAGGAATGATCACTGCTCTGGTGTTTTGTAGCTGTTATCAAGACCTCAACGACTGAACTACATTTTCATTCTCGAACGTGTGGAAAATATTCCACTTTAAATAATGATTTGATGCAATCAACCAAAAACACTTTTCTCAAAATATACATTTATTGCACCGATAATAAGTGCCATATATATATTCAAACCTGTTTTCAGTACTGTGTGCACCCACCCTTTGTCAGGATAACACTACCGAATCATCTTCTATTGCGCTTTATGAGACTGGTGAACATACAGGAGATGGTTACAAACGAATACATAAAAAATAAGGATGGCAATTTCTAGATTAATAAATATGTGGTAAAATGTCCTGGTAGTGGAAGCAATTGCATCTTGCCCCTGTACACAGTGAGGCATACCCCAGGGGAATAGATAGCCACCATAGAGTTCCCTAAGATTTTGATGAACTTTAAAGTAGCATTGTTATGCAGGTTTATTTTTCTTGGACTTTACCATTATAGGGTGAGAATAATTGTGACAGCCAAAGGTGGTTAAGGTGTAAAGTTTGTACGCCATCGTGTTCCTCCCTCTGTATCTGAGCAGAAGCAGATTCGGGTCTCACCTCGGACTCTGACTCCTCGTGGGAGAGTGCCCGTCTGTAGCGCACCTTGCTGTTGCCGCGGGAGCTGTCCCCGCCCTCCCGCTCCTCCAGCTTGGCTTTTGGCCTGCCCTTCCTCATCAGGAAATTATCCACCACCCAGAACATCAGAGCCTATGGACCGCACACATGCACACGCACAGTACTTAATGGGCCTGAATTCAATTACACATACGGTTTACTCTTATGCACTCATTCTAGCTTACACATGCACTTGCACTCATATTTACACACCCTCAAGCATTGACCTAAACATAAGCAATGTATAAGCACGCACGCACGCACGCACGCACGCACGCACGCACGCACGCACGCACGCACACACGCACACACTTCACCATTAACAGAAACACTGAAATTGCATTATTGGTGTAATTATGCATACCTGCATGTGCTCCCTATGCATTATTCACCATTACACCAAAAACAGAAAGGTTCATAACTACGATACCAGGAAATCCAATTTAATTTCATAACAATGACAGAAACGTCTTTCCACAAAAAAGACGTGTGAACTGCGTGAAGTGAACAGTTTCTAAGAGTGTAATACAAAAAGTCATTCTACCCAACACGCCGTTGTACACGATGCACGCTGCGCTCATAAAAAAGGATGATGATGATGGTCACTTACATTGACGAAGAAGGGGACGATGAGCATGACGATGGCCAGCTCCAATTCTGGGTTTTCTATAGGGTTAAGAAGAGCGAGCTGTAACACACACACACACACACACACACACACACACACACACACACACACACACACACACACACACACACACACACACACACACACACACACACACACACACAGACACACACACACACACACACACAATAAGACTCCAGAGTTTGCTTACACATTGCAGTTTTGGGAGCGGGGGCGTGGGGTACGGGTGAGTTACTACATCCCGCTAAAGGAATCCCACCTCTGATATTCTGGGAGCTTACTCTAACACTTACACACTGTTCTGGGTTTGCCTGAAAGGTGAGCTTAATACACCAAAGGTAAAGTCTAAATCTAGCAGCCGGGGAATCTGTATTTATTTAACACCTCCATTAGACATTTTCCCCAAGTGCAAAGAAACTGCTACATCAACACTTTCGCACCTTATACTAACTTTTCTAGCCACAGATTCCACATAAAAAGTATGTGGACAAGTAGCTAAAAAACTAAAATGTAAATGAGTTGAGAGAAAACGTTAGACAGAGGGATTTGATTAATGTTCAGACACATTAATGCAGCGAGTGAACGAGAGTGCTTTTCAGGACACAGCCTCTGTAAATCAGTTAAACTACCACTGTTTACAGAACCCCTGCGCCAGCAAAACCCGACCTGGGGCCTTTCCCCATCATGCGCCCAGTGTCCGCAGGCTTCGCTCACCTGCTTCCACTGTGGTATGAGCAGGACCAGGACGATGAGGACTTTCTCAAACATCATAATGAGGATGTAGAGGGCACACTGCCCAACCCAGGCAGTGCACTGGATCGGCTCTCCTGGAGGGACAGAACATCAGAGATGACTCAACACCTGCCATTAACTGGTACAACAACATTCCAATAAGGTGAATATGTTTCATCACTGTAGATTATACAGCTAGTATGAAATAGCCTATTAGCGTGTGAGTTCTGGGAATGCAAATGAGTTTCTGTTTTATACCTGCAGTATACAGCAAAATACTTTGATGAGCTTCATGACAACTATTACTGAACAGTATGGGAGCTTACATTACATTACAGGTATTTAGCAGACGCTCTTATCCAGAGCGACTTACACAACTTTTTTTTAGCATTTTTTACACATTATCCATTTATACAGCTGGATATATACTGAAGCTATTCAGGTTAAGTACCTTGCTCAAGGGTACAACGGCAGTGTCCTACCTGGGAATCGAACCTGCAACCTTTCGGTTACAAGGCCAGTTCCTTAACCATTATACTACACTGCCGCCCAAGCTTCTTAGCACCTTGAGTTCGAGCTCCAGCCCATGCATCAGTCGACAAGCATAATCCAGACAGATACAAAAGGCTTCACATAGCTCCTTGTAGTTGTACGCCCTGACCTTGCCCTCCAAAGAGAACATAGTGAGGTAAAGTGCACTTTCTTTGTTCAAATCTGCACTAGTCTCCTAAAAAGCTCTGAATACTCAGGAAATGTTGCCACCTAGTGGCCATTTTAGGGATTTGTAATAGGAACTCATTACCGGAAAAGAAAATAAATTACATTTGTTCACATACACATGTTCTCTGCCCCTGCAATCAATACAGACTATTATTATTGCTTGTAAACATACAGGCTCTGTACTCATACAAAGTCCGTTTTATCAAATCTAAAACCTCTCGAAATCTCCAAGAAATGCAATTGCAAAAAATGCAATTGCTTTTGTCAGCTCAACCAGACATACAATTGTTGGTGAATGCAGATGGACAGGATGTGGAAAGTTAGTAATAGAACAGTTATGACTGGTATTTTCTAAAAAAAAAAGAAAAAGAAAAAAAAACAGACCACAGTTATGTGGCAATAATGACATTCACTCAAACAAGCCTAATTCCCATCACTGATACAAACTGATTACTTATGTCAAGTCAAATGACAAATTCCACAAATTAATGGGCAAGTCCATAAACACGATACACTGACAACACGGCAGAAAATGGGATTTCTGATTATTTTATAACCGATGCACTGTAAAAAAATAAAATAAATAAATAAATATTTTTTTTAAAATATAAACTGTTGACCTTCACACTCAGTGTAAATACTGACTTAAAAAGTTGAAGGAGCAGAAACGGCGTGTATGGAGGAAAGTCGTGGAGGCGGAGTCTGTGTGTTGGACTGCTTGATAACACTGGACATCTCGGGACAGCGGGGGCTATTTTTAATCATGACGTTTGGCTGTAGGCTATTACACTTTAATTCGCTTAATTAGTTTGATTAATGCAATGATGATATTGAATGTCTTTGTTTGATATGTTTGTGTGTTGTGGGTCTGCCCCACTGTCTATGTCTTTTTTGTTGTTGCTGGGGCTACAACTGAAGTTCCCTAGCGGGAAAATAAATGTTATTCTATTCTAAACCATTCCTCAGCAAAGGACGATGAACAGACCAACACCAAAAGATCCATATGAAACATATGACCCCATCATTGACAAAATCATGACAAAGAAAGAACATCATGTAAGATTACAAATTAGAACAGTCTTCGCGTAGATAAAGAACAATACATTTTCTAGAAGCATCGCTGAACAACAGCTGGAAAATGTATTTACGGCCATTTGGGATACAGAAGTGAAATCCGGTTTCCATGTTTTCAAATATTAGTACCAAAGAAAGGCAACTTGTGGACTGTAAAACTGGAAAGCAGTTCACAGAACAGTGTGCGGAAAAATCTCTGCAGAGACGAAGCGGAACAAAATCTCAGGCAGGCATGCTGGTCTCAGAAGGCTTAGGAGCACAAACTAGTATTTTTATTTGGGAAATATTACATAGGCAATCTCATGTCAAACAACCCTATATGTTGCTTTAAGCTATAGATTCTCAAATCTGGGGGGTATTTCACAAAATCAGAATCAGCGCCCTATGTACTGCGTCCCGTCTCCTGTGTATTGGCAGATGCGTGCCGTTTAATGTGTACCGTTTAGTATGCAAAAAATATCCTCCATACTATTTTCCAACCGTACTGTGGAAGTGTCGTAAGACGTCCCACCCTTGCGCAGCCATGTCACGTGTTGTTTTTGTTGTTAGTGAAGGAAAACGTCAGCGGAGCTCCGCCTCATTTAAAAAAAAACTCATTTATGGGACCAAAATGTTTGCGTACTTCTTGAAAAGTATACTCCCGAATATACTCAGCGAAAGCCTGGAAGTGCAGTATATCATACGGGGGTTTTAAGTGTACTACATTTAGAGAAGATTTCACCTACTTTACTTTATCATCCTGCCTACTGAACAAGCCTACTCAATAGTATGGAAGGGTGCAGATTCCGGGACAGCCCAGGATTACTGAGTTAGCTGGATAACTGCACTGAGTAAAACCTGGAAACCT
The DNA here is from genome assembly GCA_029718625.1 of Synaphobranchus kaupii. Taxonomy (NCBI): domain Eukaryota; kingdom Metazoa; phylum Chordata; class Actinopteri; order Anguilliformes; family Synaphobranchidae; genus Synaphobranchus; species Synaphobranchus kaupii. The sequence goes on along the minus strand of CM056378.1, from coordinate 102,412,246 downwards.
CCCAAATCTGGAACATGGACTGAAGTAAAGAGATGTTCTGGATTTTACTCAGTGTAGTTATACAGCAACTCAGTAATCCTGCTTTGTGCAATCCCCCTCTCGGCCCTCAAATCGAAATCCAGCCCTGGTTTTCTTTCCTCCCAGGTAAATAACTGAACAATTAGGGCTCTATTTTCAAACCAGCGCAAGGGGACGGTATAGTCAAACGCAAGCTTGTTGACAGCATCAACGTCTTAAAACTGGCGCTATGGCGTTTCTCAGCAATACCGCTAGGATCAACAAATTCTCAACATAACATCCTTTTGCTTGCGCTGCAGTGGGATGGGTGGCGCTGTCTGGGGCGTGTTCTAAAATACTTTCGGCTCAGTGACAATTTGAACCAACGAAAACCCATTGCGTTATGATCAGCTGGAACCACCTCTTAGCGGAAACGCAATAGACTCTGGCAATTTGGCAACTTCTTAGTCATGTAGTTCTATGTAGTGTCTATAGGTGATGCCAACATTACACTTCCATTTAATGAACAAATAGCCTATAATTATTATTAATTAATTAATTTTAATTTAAACTACTAGAATAAAACAGGACAGCTTACAAGAAACTTGCGATCATGTAGGCCAATAGCCTATAATATATAAATTACACATTGACACAGTTGAATCATAAGCCTACCATTTGAATCATAATTATGCCTACATCACCAAATGTAGGCTAATTAATGCATTCGCCACCTCCTCCCGTGCCTTCCGAACTTCTGGGAGACGAGGTGGTGTGGATTGTGATCCATAAATTACTACAGTCCTAGCCTGTACTTCTGTTGCAAGTATGTCTGATTCCTGTGCGGAAAATCGCTCTTGTCGTTGACGGTCCAGTGCGTTTGGGTTGCTCATTATGAAATTGCATGGAGCGATTGCGTTCCAACTGGATTTTTTTAAAGCATGAGAACAACAATTTGACTGCCTACCATAGAGACACACCTTGGACATTTAAACCCAGCCTTTTAGCAATACCGCCATAAGGTGCGCCAAGATTGCCGTCATGAAATTACCAAATTTCTCGCCGACACGCCCTCAGAGCGATACCGCCAAGCGATTACTCTTGCGTTCACCATTGCGTTTGGTTTATTAAAATAGAGCCCTTAATGTTACTGATTGGCCAGGCTGTCTTCACACCTGACTCCTGAGTAAACGGAGGGTGGAAAACCAGCAGTTCTCAGTCCTCGAGGACCGTGTCACATTGTGACAGCCATTGGAAAATGAAGGCCAGTTCTGGAATACTATCCAAGAGAGGTGTATGGTCCAAAAACATATAAAGATGTACAAACCCTCAATTCCAAAAAAGTTGGGACAGTGTATAAAATGTAAATAAAAACAGAAAGTAATGATTTGCAAATCCTTTTAGACCTGTATTCAATTGAAAACAGTACAGAGACAAGATATTTAATGTTTTAACTAATCAACTTTGTTTTTTGTAAATATACGCTTATTCTAAATTTGATGCCTGTAACACGTCCCAAAGTTGGGACAGGGGCATGTTTACCACTGTGTTACATCATCTTTCCTTTTAACAACACTCAGTAATCGTTTGGGAACTGAGGACACTAATTGATGTAGGTTTGAAAGCAGAATTTTTTCCCATTCTTTCTTGATATAAGACTTCATCTGCTCAACAGTCCGGGGTCTTCGTTGTTGTATTTTGCGCTTCATAATGCGCCACACGTTTTCAGTGGGAGACAGTTGCGGACTGCAGGCAGGACAGTCTAGCACCTGCACTCTCTGACTACGAAGCCACGCTGTTGTAAGGTGCAGAATGTGGCTTGGCATTGTCTTGCTGAAATAAGCAGGGACGTCCCTGAAAAAGACATCATCTAGATGACAGCATATGTTGCTCCAAAATGCATATGTACCCTTCAGTGTTAAGGGTGCCTTCACAGATGTGCAAGTTACCCATGCCATGGGCACTAACACACCCCCATACCGTGACAGAGGCTGGCTTTTGAACCTTGCGTTGGTAACAATCAGGATGATCCTTTTCCTCTTTGGCCCAGAGAACATGACGTCCATTATTTCCAAAAACAATTTGAAAGGTGGACTCGTCAGACCACAGCACACGTTTCCACTTTGCGTCAGTCCATCTCAAATGAGCTTGAGCCCAGAGAAGTCGGCAGCGTTTCTGGATGTTGTTGATATATGGCTTACGCCTTGTGTAGTAGTCTTAACTTGCATGTTTTAGATGCAGCGATACACTCAATGTACTGACAACGCTTTTCCAAAGTATTCCCGAGCCCATGTGGTTATATTCATTAGAGAAGCATTCCGGTTTTTAATGCAGTGCTGTCTGAGGGATCAAAGGTCACAATATTGGTTTTCGTCCTTGCCCTTTACGTATGGAGATTTCTCCAGATTCTCTGAATCTTTTAATAATATTATGGACTGTAGATGGTGAAATCCCTAAATTCCTTGTAATCGTGCGTTGAGAAACTTGTTCTTAAACTGTTAGACTGTTTCACAAAGTGGTGAACCTCGACCCACCTGTTACCTATTCATCTGTGGAATGTTCCAAACTGGTGTTCTTTGAACATTCCACAACCTTCCCAGTCTTTTTTTTGTTTGCCCCTGTCCCAACCTTTTTGGAACGTGTTGCAGGCATCAAATTCGGAATTAGGGTATATTTACAAAATATTATAAAATTTACAAATCACTGCTTTCTGCTTTTATGTTCATTTTACATACTGTCCAAACTTTTTTGGAATTGGGGTTTGAACAATCATGAATGAAATGATTTTTATGAATAATAAATCACAAACTCAAATAGCAGCTGCATTGAACAAACAAAAGGTGGTGTCTCAAACTTGAAGCTACGTTTTTTTTTTATTACAAACTGGAACAAGAAATATAATCAAAAAGCAAACATAATGAAAACTTCTCATTCAAGAGCATAGCTCTCAAAATGTTCATTTATTTTATTTTAATTCCTCGCCTTCAGAGATAATAGGTTATGTCCTTGATTATCTTAAGTCTGTGAGCTCTCAAATTACTTGATAATGAAAATAAATACAAAAGGGAATATTTTGAAAGATTGTACTGTAGCTGTATGGAACAGTTGGTCTGAACAGGGTTGGTAATACAATATGATTACAGTCAGCCCATGCAACCAACTGGCCCAACATATGTGCATGTTGATTGTGTTAAGCGATTGTTTTCAACGCTATAATTTTATGTTTGAGAATGGAACTTCACAGCCATCTGGAGAAAATGTATTACAGCCATATGGACATGAATCTAAATGCGATTCAACGTGTAATACGTGCAATACTACCCATGTTCCGGAGAACAGTATTCACACTTCTGAAAGTACAGCCTAGGTTCGGAGAAAGGATATAAACTTTTCCTTCTCAAGGCCTGATGCCTGGCGGCCGTGCCGTGGCGCATGGTCTTTACCGTACTCCCCGAAACGCAGCGATTCCCACTGCCGCCACTCCACCAGCGCGCTGATGGCCCGGACCCCTGCGTAGATCAGGAGCATACCCAGAGACGCGTCCAGGAGGAAGTTGATGAGGTACCTGCGGTGGCACGGCCAATCAGTTACTCGCACCCAGCAATGGCTGAAGGGCGCCGACACAGACACAACAACGTATACTGCCTACAACGTGACAAAATACTTTCTACAGTGTAAAATATACACTCAGGCCATGGCCGGGGCTCAATCAGCATCGCTCCTTAAATAGTAACTCCAACTGCAAGTTATTGCTCCAACTGCAAGTTATTGCTTTTTTCCTTCACAGTTTGACAAATGAATGTTGGAAATGATTGAACGCACCACGCTGTGTTCATAGAGAAACATTTTGGTTGGGTCAAAATGAAGGGAAATGTTTAGTGAGTGCAGGAGTAGGTAAGGGTGAGGGCACAAGCTTACAGCGAGCAGGGGTCCTCCTTGGTCAGGTCGGACAGGTAGACGTTGGCAAAGTGAATGAACAGCATCCCGATGGCTTGTTTAGAAGTGTCCAGGAACCTAAGAGAGGTGGGCAGCAGAGGGGAATACAGTTCTTTAACTGGGACATCCCGGTGCCGACGATGAGAATTTTTTATTAGGACTTTACACTTTTCTTCCCCACAGACACGCACGCATACGCAGGCACATGCACATGGACACACACAGGTACAGATTTATTTTCTGACGTGTAAAGGAGACAGGGTTGAATTATTTATGTATAAAATGTAACCCATTTAAATCCAGAAGGCGACTTCCGTTTTCCTTCTTAATTTAAAACGGCGATTGTGTTTTGACTGATGTTCTCTTCCCTGCGGATGGAACATAAAGAGATGAGGAAGAGCCGCCCTTTCGGCTAGGCTGCTTTGATCCTCTTCCTCGGCACGCTCGTATTGACGAACGGTGCACCTCGCCGTGAATCGAAATGGGCCTGATCTCGCCACACGTCACGAAGGCGTGAAATGAAAGGCGGCCGTTTACCATATCCTCCAGGGTCTTCGTTCATGTTTGGGTTCCCTGAAGCGCTTCACTGCCAAGGAGACAGAGACACCAGTCAAAGTGAGGACAAACAGGGCACAGGAGAACGGGTCTCTATTCAGACTCACATCTAGATGGAGGGCTTGGCTAGCCATGTATGCAGACCACATTCAAAAACTCAACACTGACAAATCTGCACTTGTTGTGCGCGTTGCAACTTGCGTTTTATGTTTTTGAAAGGAAGTCCACTTGCAAAGCTCAGATGAATTATTAAACAACCAAGAAAAAAGAAAATAGAATACAGGCCCTTCTTTTACTCAGGTTTCTTATGGTGGTACGAGCGTGACTGAACACCAATGAATACCGGGACTAAACTATTGGGGCTAAATTGCTGCGTTTAACGAAACGTGTTTTAACACATCTGCAGATGTCTAAAGAGATTGTTGTAAATAGTTCGATTCTTAGGTTGTGGTTCTTGGTTTTAGGGGTACCTTAAGGCATGAAAAACCTTCCTCGGTCATTCAGCAAAGGCTGGCCCGCAGTCTTAACTAACAGCGCTTAAATGCAAAACTTTCCAAACTCTGTGCTATTGCCACACAGGTCTACAACGCAACTGTAAGAACAATTTCACAAAACCCCCTCGTAATTTAGAGCTTTTTACTTGATAAACCCAAAACACTGTTAAGCATAGGATTTCTAACTCTAATTAGGGCAAGCTTTCTTAGCTCTGAAATGTGTGTATGCGTTCCAGTACGAGGTTGCAGGTGCCGTGAAATAATATTCCAGATTTAGCCTTAGCTGTAAACTTTAGATGCAGCACTTGATTTTAACTTGTAACAATGTTAAATTGCATCGTCCCGAACAAACAAACGCATGTACGCGTGTGTACGCGCACGCACACAGAAGAGGTTTAAAAGGCACAAGGAAAAGAGGCCATCTTTCAGTGTGTTCATTTTTCTGTAAGACCCCAGGTGCAGTGAGCAAGACAATAATTTTGCAGCAGTCAGCGTCTGGATTTTTCAATCTCCATCAGGGGCAAATACTGGAGGTAACGCGCTAACAGGATACTGTCTCGCTAAAATGACAAGCTTATCAAAAAAAAACATTTCCATTCCCACTGGTACTCATTTATCTGTAATGCTTCTCGGGTTCTTGACATGATTGTGTTGTATCATGCATCCTGTCAACAAACTCCTCTGGGTCGCTCTCTGGAGACACTGTGATGCATTCTGTAATCAGAGGCATGGATCCTGACCACAACTACCATCACTGTAGTGACTCATTAGCTTTTACCTGAACACAATCCCTTTATGGGGATAATGGAGCATGTGAGCTTTTAAAGCCACTTCAGCGGGAAGGAGAACATATCGCACAGGCTACATGTTGAACAGCAAGGCTGAAAGAACATGCCAACGGCACTGAGCACATACGATCTGACCAAATGCCATACTGAACAAATTATTTACTCATTTCAAGCATGAGGTCACTCTGGATAAGAGTGTCTGCTAAATGCCTAAATGCATTTCTTACTTGGCCAAAAAGCCAACTCATCCACCTTTACAGGAGTCTCTAAAGGCAGAGATGTCTCAACAGAAATGCAATGAAACCTGATGGTACACAAATAGCACTTATTCTGCAGGATACATTTTTAAGACAACATGGATCCCCTGCAGGGGACACTTTACCAGTGTTAGGAGCGCAAGCGTTCCTCCTGACAGTAACCCACCCTGTTGGCATCTTCACAGGTCAACTTCCAATAATATATTGGGCACTGAATCAAGTGAGGAGGGCGTTCACACCCTTTGGATCAGAGCACGGCTTCACTTTAGGCCTCGACGGATTCCCGCCCCCTCTGCTCCGCTCAGGATCTCGTGACCCACGAAAGGTCATGTCTCATGAACCCATTCACCCAGTGGAGAAAGTGCAGAGGAGAGTTAACAACATGGCCACAACATGTCCACAACTCGCGGAGGCGGAGATCTCCATCTGGAGCGCATCAATTTGCATCACGTAACCGAAGTGCCGGGTCAACTGTAGGCCGGACCGACTGACCCGTTTCTCGGCTCCGAAGAAGACGACACGAGGGACGCGGTTTACGCGACGACTCGCTGCGCGGGAGATTACTTTACATAAGCTATCCCGTAAATCCTCGGCTTAAAGGAGGGAATTCCGCCGTTCCACTTACAGCCGTCATTCCAGGAGGATGTAAATCTGCGGAGGGGGGGGGGGTTTTGAGAGGCCGGTTACATCACTGGGCTGGCTGCGACCAACAGAACGCTAGTGTCCTCCCTTCCCCATGACCTCAGCGTAATAAACGGCGTTAAACGGCGTGAAGCACGCCACGGCCACGGCCCTGCTTCCAGCGTGAGCCAAAGCACAAGCTGTATTCCATTATCCTCGTCTTTTACACGACCCGAAACAGCGGAGGGGGAATTTCATATTTTAACCGGCTTCAAACGACACCCAAGAGTGGGGGCGCGGTGCGCAAATGTGCAAACTGCACATCCGACAATAACGCTCATCCTCCGCCCGGCCTGCGAAGCGTTTGCGTCACCCTCCCGTCACAAGCCACGCCCCGCAGGCGACGCCCCTCTGATTAGGGGCGGTAAACGTGGGGCAGAGGGAAGGGAGACCAGGGGGCTGAAGCGTGCAGCAGAGCTGGGGCACATGACTGCGTGGACACGGGGGCCAGGGCCGGAAGGCCTCGCTGCACTCCCCAAACCCCAAAACATTCAGAAGGCACGCGTTCTGTCCGTTCCGGCTTTATGACTGGATGGGCCTTGCCTGGCATTTAAGGACCGCGGGTTCCATCCCCGTTACGTCACGCCAAAGAATGCAGAACCGTACCCGCCGTCTGCCTGCCGCACGGCATCACGCGGACGGACAGACCATTGCCCGGATACTGCCCGTAGTCCTGTCCAGGGCGTGTACTTCCGCTGTCACGCCACAGTAATTGGGAGAGATTTGGACCCTGGCTGGGTACCCGTGCTCAGATACAGCTTTCTTCCACTGCCCTGACTCGACTGCCAATAAAAGCACCTCGGCTTCCCCTCAAAACGGCTTCCCCTCTGCACCTCCCTGTTCCACCGGTTTTGGAATCGACAGCACCGTTTCCTCCTTTCTGCCCGTGATAACTGTCCTAAACACATGAGCAGTACTGTGGCTGGGAAATAATAGCAAGAATGCTGCACAAATTGCAGCATTCAGCACACTGGGTGTAGTCGAAGAACACACAAGAAATATTTGGGTAGCTGCCAGGAGTATGTACACATAAAACCAGCCTTCATTTTAGAGCAATACTTCAGTTGCATGTCACATTAATAAACAATGACAAACTAGCATGGCTGGAAAAGCAAAATGATTGAAACTTAATAACAGCACCACTTCTGCTTGGCCTGTGATCAATCAGAGGAAACGGAGCTGCATTTTTGTATATTGGAATGGCTTTTCCTCTGAACTCAATGTACAGCCTTACATTCTTCCCTGGTCCAAACCCGTTTTTATCGATACCCTGCTACATCAAGCAGTTCCCCTCTGGGCTCACACAGGTGCACAAGAGCAGAACTGTTCTTGAATCCGTCAGTGATAACTCAGAACAAAGACCCGAAAGGCTGATCGGTCCTATGTTCTGGAGGAGTGATCCCCACAGGGCGCCGTTTTACACAAACCGCCATCAGTCCCCTGCACCCCCCACCCTCCCGCCCGCCCGCCCGCACACACGCACGCACAGAAATGCACAGCAGAGCTCTTCTCATCTAGTAAACTTCTGTAAAAACAGTCTGCTGCCTCAAAACACCGGAGGGAGGGAGGGGAGGAGTGCCGAGCTCAACAGAGGCTGTGTAGGAACAAGTCGACTGCATGTGCATTTGAAAGCTTACTGTAAACCAGCCTCTTCTGCAGAGGTCACACAAAAGAAAGGGCGGAGTGCTCTACAGATTGAGTGGCATCGTCGGTCAACCCACATTACAGTAGAACAAAGCTCAACACAGCAGTGTGTGTGAGCGGGGCAGGGTGCACGCTGGCATGAGGAAGTAGCAGTCAATCGCATGACTGCATGTTCCTAAAAGCTAAAAAACACACCTGACAGAACCCTGACAATAAAAAGTTGCTTTTGCCATTTGCCTTATAACCCCCTCCGCCCTCAACACCCATATTTTACTTGGACTTACTTTAAACCAAGACAAGAGGAATACAAGCAATCCCTTCCCACAAGTAAAGCTGAACATCTCTAGCCAGTCAACTTGTTTACACAGTAGCTGACCACAGCTTCATGTGAAACAGTCACATGACATGTGACTCAAACACTCCACGCTCCTCTTTGTGTTCTGTCCGATAAAAGATCACAGGGCCTTGTTCTCTCAGAGGGAACGGCAGCTCCTGAGGCACGGATGAGAAATAGGACTTGTAGTGAAATCTGACCAAGAGAGCTGGCATGTCCCTGGCCAGGATAAAGTTTTCACTTTCACATTTAGAATGCAACACAGCCGTACCTGAGGTAAAGTTCCGGAACTGAGGGTTTACATGTGTAAGTGTGCGACGGTAGCACACACTTTTGTGTGTTTAAGGACTTATTTTGTGCCCTCAGACACATGCAAGTGTGTGCTACCTTCAGCTAATAGCATAGTTCTGCTAATAGCACAGACTTCAGCTAATAGCACAGCACAGCACAGCTCAAACCACCCACTCACCCATAACACACTCACTGCCCCTGAAAGTTCCACTGTCGCTATACTTTTTCACCCCCTCCCCCCCCCCCCCCCCCCCCCCCCCCCCCCCCTTTCCTCCCTCTTAAAAAGCATATCACCATTTTCTGAAGGTGGTGGAGTAGACAACGAGGCGATAGATCTGACTGTTTAATTAGAGCTGCTGGGTGGATCTGCTTACAAAGCCGAATGTCTGCCGAGAGAGAGGAGAAGAATGCGTGGTCAGAACAAGCTACGCGCTATGTTACACCGATTCGAGCTCTGTGACCAGTCTGTGTGAGTGTCTGGAGTGACTTACAGAGGTGTGTGTAGGGGGGAGGGGGGGGGGGGGGGTAATGCATGTCAATTACACAAACCCTATCCATAACAAAATACTGGATCAATAATACATAACCTATGAACATATGCTCTGATCAATAAACTGTCTGAAATCCTCAACGCTCCTGGTCAATAAAACAGACCCAATCAGGAACAAAGACCGTCGACTCACTGTGCCATTTGTGCCATGTGCTACTTTATAATAGCAAGAGGGCTGTGTCTAACCCATTAACTGCTGAGCTCAAAACCTGAGCCATTCAGTATCATGACTCCAAGAGTTGCTATAAAGCCGACATGAAAGAAAGCTAATAACCATTAAAAATGCAACGCAGTATCCAGTTTCAGCGTGTGGTCAATCCAGGGGTGAGTTCAATAGGTAAACTTCAAGCAGTGGCTCACATTTCCGGACATCACTTTCTGTCAGCGCTGTCGCAAAAGTACTCTTCAGCATTTGCCTCCAAGTTTCCTCTAATCCTGATTAACAATCTTATGTCAGCGTAACCATATTAACCATATTTTACTACCCAAGATCATTGTCTCTGTACCCCTGCAGTAATTCATTTTGTGCTGTGACACAAAATTGATATCTGTGTGAAATAAAGACTACACAAATCATGGTCATGAAAGGCCTGTTATGCACAACTTAAGAGTGTGTACAGCCAACGTGTGACCAACACCTTTGTCCCCAAGAAACCGTGCACATAACATGTGCAGATAATATCAGACAGTCACCAAGGCCAGGTTTACATAAAGTAATTTTCTTACATTCTTTATGAATACGGGCATTAAAGGCCAATTTGAGCTCTGTGACCAGTCTGTGTGAGTGTCTGGAGTGATTTGGAGAGGTGTGTGTGTGTGGGGGTGGAGGGTAATGCATGTCAATTACACAGACCTTATACATTAAATGCCTGTAAGGTTTGAAGCATGTAAGCACTCCAATTCCAAAGATTTAGAATTTTGATGGCGGAATTGCATTGTTCCCAGAGTCTGGGTTCATCGAGGTACAAGGTCATGCGGCCAAATCACAGTTCATTGCTTCCTTCTGAGGCCATCCCCACAACTGGTAGGGAATGCAAGGGTTTGTTTAGCTAATCAGATCACTTCCCCTGTTAAGAATAGTGCTATACTGAACTGGTGACAGAGTTCAACAAGAGGACATAATTTTGCATCAACTCAACTGATTGTGTAGGGTTCTTTCAGTGTCTACTTACATTCCTTTTGTACCAGGTACAGTGCATCCGGAAAGTATTCACAGCGCTTCACTTTTTCCACATTTTGTTCTGTTACAGCCTTATTCCAAAATTGATTAAATTCATTTTTTCCCTCAAAATTCTACACACAACACCCCATAATGACAATGTGGAAAAAGTTTTTTTGAGATTTTTGCAAATTTATTAAAAAATAAAAAAATAAAATTTCTCATTTACATAAGTATTCATACCCTTTGCTTTAACATATTTTTAAAGTATCATATTTCATATTTGGTCGCATATCCTTTACATGTTGTTACTTCCTGAAGTCTGTGACCATCAACATCAAAAAACTGTCGATATCTTATTTTCAGGTACTGTTACAAGCGATACTATAACCTCTCTGCATTTGAATGGATCTCTATGGAAATTGGGGGGTGAGACTAGATTCAGCTGTAAATTACACTGGTACAGTATGGAACATATGGCTGGCTAAATGGCTGTAAGTTATCAAGGGTCTGAGCTATCAAACGAGCCCCAAACCATCACTCTGTTGCCAGATATGGAGTAGATGTGGATGGATCACTGCAAGGGTTATTTCTCCGGACTCATTTTCCTATAGAACTCTATGGGGAAAAAAGTCAGGAGAAACAACCCTTAAAGTGATCCATCCACATCTACTCCATATCTGGCAACAGAGTGATGGTTTGGGGCTCGTTTGATAGCTCAGACCCTTGATAACTTACAGCCATTTAGCCAGCCATGTGTTCCATACTGTACCAGTGTAATTTACAGCTGAATCTAGTCTCACCCCCCAATTTCCATAGAGATCCATTCAAATGCAGAGAGGTTATAGTATCGCTTGTAACAGTACCTGAAAATAAGATATCGACAGTTTTTTGATGTTGATAGTCACAGACTTCAGGAAGTAACAGCATGTAAAGGATATGCAACCAAATATGAAATATGATACTTTAAAAATACGTTAAAGCAAAGGGTATGAATACTTATGTAAATGAGAAATTTTATTTTTTTATTTTTAATAAATTTGCAAAAATCTCAAAAAAACTTTTTTCAAATTGTCATTATGGGGTGTTGTGTGTAGAATTTTGAGGGAAAAAATGAATTTAATCAATTTTGGAATAAGGCTGTAACAGAACAAAATGTGGAAAAAGTGAAGCGCTGTGAATACTTGCCGGATGCACTGTATGTCACTAAAGAACTTTAACTGAATTTGGTGGTCTATTGAGGACTCCAAAACATGCAAGATTTGCATTTCTCCAGGGGTCAGTGGCCTAGAAGTCACACCCTGTTCTGACCCTGTGAACTCCACCTCATGACAATTGCAACAGATGGAAGGATTCTTTGAATCCGTCAGTTTCGCAAATATTAATGTTACCCCGAAGGGACAAGCCAAGACCTATGACCTTTTTCATCAAGCCTTCTGTAGTGCATTGTCTTACGGCTCTTAATTATTAGCTAAAGGGTTACTGGGCAAAGCAAACCAATGGAAGTCAGGATGATGTTACTGATATTCACCTTTTAGTCATTAAAGAAATATGACTGACACAAAGTGAGTTGGTGCGAGGTATTCCGTGAATTAGGGAAGCATGTCTGTGTAGAATGTGGCGTTATACTCACACATGAGCGTGCTAAAGGCGTTATACTCACACATGAGCGTGCTAAAGGCCACAACCGCCAACAGTCCCTGCAGGAATATGCCGAAGGAGTCCATCAATGCGCCGTTCTTGCAGCCACGGTAGTCAGCGTCGGGCGTGGGGCTCACCGACAAGGACGAGTTGTGGGGTGAAACAGCAGCAGGGACCACTGCGTTTTGAGCACCCCCGTACACGGATCCTGATAACATTTTGTCCCCAATGTCCACCATGGTATCCAAGATTTCTGGACAATACACCACTGTACTTGAAAAACTGGCACGTCAAAGTCAATACGAGGACCTCGTTGGCATGTCAAACACTCCACCCCAGAAGTATATGTTCTTCATCCGTCTTATGTACTTCTAACGATCCATAAGGCTGGTTGGAGCGTAATCCAAGAGACTACACACGGATTGATCTTCATTTGGTGGACCCATCCGCACTGTAGTCAAAGGGGGATGATAATTTTAACAACCTAACGTTAGCTCACCCCTAATATTTACTTAACTTTATCGAATTATTAGCATTCGTTTCAGTATGACGTGCTAGTTAACTGATTAACTGGCTAAATAAATGGTATAACCAGTCATCGATTCCAGCCACATGTATGCACATTGTGTCGCAACGAATCGTCACGGGTAACATTACGATTACTTGAATAACCTGCCGTATCTGCGTTAGATTGCTAGCTACCGCATGGTAACGTACTGATCCGACGTCAATGTAACAAGCACGCTTTCTAGTTCGTTTGAATGGTGAATACGTTAGCTAACGTTACCATTCGCAAGCTGGCTTCGGACAGACATCATTGTCACGCCTGCCTATGCAATGCATGCAATCGAATAGCCTACTCTGAGAGGAAATGCCTTGTCGTTACATCATTAGCTAGATTTTTTTGTTTTATCCAACTAACATCAGCTGGCTAACGTTAGCTATTTTTGATAGAATCAAATCTAAGCATAACTGTACGTTAGCTAGCTCGCTATTCCGACGTCGTTAGTTACTTTCAAATATATCGTAGACGTAATTTTGAACTCAATACCTTGCATACCGATAGCTACAATTGACTCGAATGGTATCTTGATTAGTTAGACAACGATTTAAATCGTGGCAACTTGCAGACTAGCGTTAGCTTAACGTTAGCTGGCTGTGTTGCTTGTTTCACCTTCGTCTTTGCACAGGGGTCCATGAAACCAATTCCAGCGGTCTTCTTCGTTACCAGGAGTTTTACCTCGTTAACCAGTTTGTTTTTGAACAAGAATGAATCAACATATTGATATCCACTTTTGCGCATATATCCTGATTGTTGCTTGCGAACAAGCCAGCAGACTCGGACTGCAGTCTGGAGTTCAGTTGGCTGGCTGGCTGGCTGGCTGGCTAGCTAGCTAGTCGAGTCTAAGTTTTGTACCGTGAGATGCAGTAAATAAAGACTACATTGCAATAACAGGGCTCTACACTCAACTTGCCAGAGGCACATAACTAACAAATTAAATCGCGACAGAGTACAGACAAGGTATCTTCTCCGGATTTCACTTTTTTTGTTTTGCACAGTTGAGACTCCGTCGTTCCAGCTGCTCCTTCACGCATTCCAAAATAAGAACGTCATGACGACATACGCTGTCCAGCGTTACCGATTGAATTATGGGAAATGTAGGGGAAAAAACCGTCCTCGGGTAATATTAAAAATACAATACAATCAAAGTATAGAATAATCGTCTATATAGTACAGTACTTACTGACCCGATTGATCACTTCTTGGTAAAGACATGCATTTTATTTTGTATTAATTTCACAGGGACCATATGTAATTTTAACATAAATTTCACAAAGTGAAATATGATGCATCACATCAGTTAGCTACAGATAATGTCTATCAGCAGTCCCTTGGCAGGTCATAACACAATACACAACAATCAATCAGTACAAAATGGAGGTGATATAACAGTATCCAGACTACAAATATAATTCCATATTATATATAAATAAAATATTTAATTATAAAAAGGACAGGAAGAAACATATTATTTTAACATACATACCCGAATGTGGCAGCTTTGATGTGCCTTTATCCAAACTTTAGCTGCATGAGAGAATGCATTAAAATTGGTGCATGTCTTGATGTCACTGGGGAGAGTACTCCATTGAGTGATAGCTTTGCAAGAGAAAGCAGATTTACTAAATTAAGTTCAAAGATATTGAATTATACCATTTCCTCCAGATGAGGTGTTTCTGCTATTAATTAAATTTGACAGTGTTAATCACTTTTATTGTGAGTCTAAAATAATTCCAAGATACTTTAAATTTGTAACAATATTAATATTTTGATAAAGATTAATGTCAATAAAATAAAAAATATCTGGATATGCTTCGTTTGATTCGTTTTTTTAAAGAAATACATTGCCATAATTTTACCAACATTTAATCTAACACAATAATTATCAAGCCACTCTGCTATTCCCCTCAAAATATCAGTGAGCCGGCAAGAAAATTGCTCCAAGTTTTATCACGTGTCCAAAACTGTATTGTTGGCATACGTTTGTATGTCGATTCCGTCACAGACATATGGTAGATCATTTAGACTGAATAGGAGGGCCCAATATTGATCCCTGTGGTACTCCCATTGAGAATTTTCATGGAGAAGAAAATATAGCCCGTATACATGCATATGCCATTCAGATTGACATGTACAAAAATACTTTGGGAATCCCATGATGATTACCCATGATTTAGTCTCCTTGTGTTCACTCTTCTACAAGTCCACTGTCAATATCAGATCATGTTCGATAAAACAAATCACTTATTAAAAATGAGATTCATTTTTTATTGTCTTTTGGTTTTAAATATTAATTATATTCCACAAACGTATATACAATTTGCTTTACATACACAAACCAGTAACAATGGAATCACTTTGTTTCTCCATTAGGACTCAACCTTTATCAACCTTAAATAACAGAACAGAAACATGAAGACAAACCGTGTGGGAATCAGAATCGTGTCAAAATGACAAAGCATCACTGGAAAAACAACTCATTTGAAGTTTGGTAAAAATAAAAATAAAAAAAACGTACAAATAAAACTCCACAAACCACTCAAATGGGGGAAATGTAAAATTAGCAAACAACAGTAAGACAACCATGTACAAATTAATGGATCCACTAAAAGAAAGAAAACCTTTACCGCCCATGTTACTAAACCCAGATGGGCTGAATGAAAATGTTAGTTGTACTTCGCAAGTTGCATTGCACATTTTTTTGATTGTTCCATTTCTGCATCTCTTTTTCCCCAAAGAAACACTGTCATATTTCCTCAGCAGAGAGAACATGCACTACACAAGGATTATTCACAAAGCTATCTTCAATTGCTTCATTCATTTTAATGGGGAGAACTAATGAGACTGGTCATAAAATTTGGGAAATGTCACAAACTCCCAAAATCCTGCCTGTGGAGAGCAGCAAGGTGGTTGCTTTTTGTGTTCACCTTAAAATCAAAACCCACTGTAAGCCCAAGAAACTGGGTGAGGCTATTTAACCGTGTAAGCAGATGCTTTAATTTATCAGTAAGTGCTGAATAAAAACAAGTCTGCTCATGGTGCAACTCTCCCAGAGCAAGTGTGATTATTGCTGCTGTAGAGCATAAACAGGCCTTTGAAGTAGTAGAAGGACAGAGGCAACCCTGTCACAAGTGTATGGTTCAATCTATAGAAATTTTGCATTCCGGAAACTTGCTAGTTCGCCAATTTCTGGCCCTTTTCCAAATGAACAAACTAAAGACAAATGCGAAGTGAAATGCAACAAAAATCAATACAATCCATGTGCCCGTTATCAGATACACCTTGCCCTTTCCCTTTCAATCAATATTATTGTATTGTATAGACATTAATGGCATTTCATAAGACAGAAAAATCTGTATAGAAGAGCTGTATGGAAAAGCTATTGTCATCCTAAGATCAACACTGTCGGTTCTCATTTCAAGTGCATTTGTTCAAATAAATTTCAATTTATAGTGGGGAAAAAAAAACACATTCCTGTATCTGGTTAAGTTATGGTAGTCCTTTGTTACTTGAAACCAATTTTTCACATCACAGCTGCAGGAGGGAATGTACCAAGAACAGGGAGGGATGTTTTACATGTTTACAATTACTTGAAACAATGAATGAGAAAACCAAAGAGACACATGTAATTTGACAACTGCAAACAGTGTATCTGGTACAAACAGTAGCAACAGTGGATCTGCTGTTGGCGGGCTCAAATAAAAAAATGCCACTCCTGGAAAAATCTATATGAAGATTGCATAACAAATTAATTCAAAGGACCAAATACTTTGTGTAGAAATAAACAAATAATTTTAAAATGTTAAAGAGACCATTACATGTAAAGCATATATACAAGAGAAAAAAACACATAGAATTACACTATGCATACCCTGTGTATCAAATACGTAATTTCCCCATTAACTTCCCTTCTTCAATTTCAGTCTTTGTGCTTTGTTTCTTGAATTAACTGCTTCATCTCCAAAGCTGATGAAACAAAAGGAGAATAAATAAATAGAGTCCACACTGAAGCAGTATGAAAGGATGAGACCATGAGAGAATTGCACTGATGAAGCCGTATGTCCCTTCAGAATCCATGAGAAAATTGGATCGGCGCGAGTTCTGCTTCTGGCACTGGTAGCGGTGTGGGTCACAGGTCTCGCTGGCACCCTCAGCTTGCAAACTGCTGATAGAATGCCAGCTTGACTCTCTCGATATGGTGGCACAGCTTGATGGCTGGACCCAGCTTGAGGCCCATGCACTCCTGAACTGTGGGCAGGGTCAGCAGCAACAGGGCCTGTCCATCAATCTCCTGGCAACACAGGTATGAGCACAGTCACAGGCAGTTAGACATAGATGTTACAAGTACACAGAGAAGGGCCCTTTGGTGAAATTCTAAAAAGTATTTTTCTGTATTAATAGATAATCAAAAAAAATAACAATAATATTGAGGTTTTAACGTACATGACTTTATAGAGTGTCTGTACAAAGTGATGGGGGAGTGAGGCCTCGAACTACATAATGGGCAAAGCTATCATGTGCTCATATGAATCAATGACTCATATGTCATTCACAGTAAAAAACAAAAAAAAATTATTAATAATCATTCGTTATTACAGTTCACCAATGATAATATGTAGAGATCATGTACATAGTGTACATACTATCAGTATAATGAGGGGCTGGATCTTAGCAGAGAGCCCTATATTGACTTTTTTTTATTTGAGTTAGAGATGGCTCAGTTCATTCAATGTGCAATGCGGAATATAACATTTCTCTTTACAAGTCAACAGCTGCTCCAGTTGATCTTAGTAGCTATTAAAATGTATGTTGTTAGATAAACTTATGTTTTTAAAACATAATTTTCAATCTGCACAACAAGCTTGTGGCTAAATGTTTCTGAAGGCTCATATTTCACATGGCTTCAAAAAAAATAAAAAATAAAAATAAAAAACATTCTCTAATAATCCTGCCCTCTGTTGTTCAGTGAACTTCTTAACTACACCACAAGAGTGCAGTCATCCCCGTGTGCATAGCCGTTTCTGGTTCCACTGACCTACTTACTATCATAATACAATTCTTAAAAGTACTCCTGACACAGCTGCCCCATGTAAAAAAATAAAAAGTTGACCACAAAAGGTCTATTCTGTAAGAAGAATGCAAAGCATATGACACTAACAAATGCTCTAGAGGGACTAATGAGAGAGAACCAGAGATCGGAAAGTTTTAAAACTACCAGTGCTGACCGGGCATATACGCAACTGTCGCCCAGGGAGTGAAAGTTTCACTTGGCAGGGTATCTCCTGCTTCATTGCTCAATAGCAAAATCTACCCAACCCAGCAGGTTGTGAGGCTAGGACTGACTTCACGTCTTTTATGCCCTCCTCAATTGGTAGAGGACATTCAAAGTGAGGTAGCTAGTTCAGGCAGATGTCTGCCTCTTAAAGTTACATGGTTTCTTTGGTCGACACTAGCTGTCTTTTTGTGGTTTTCATTCCCTTATGATCAAATAATTGACATAATGCCTCAGTATATAGTTAAATGCATTGGGAGTATTGGGAAGGTGACACCCTTTTGCCATTTTGGCTCTGTACTCCAGCACATTAGATTTTAAATAAAACAATGAATATGCGGTTCAAGTCAGCTTTAATTTGCGAGTACTTACATCCATATTTTATACATAGTCCCCCCCCATTTTAGGGGAGCAAAAGTAATGGCACAATTGCTGCACAGCGGTTTCTTGACCAGGTGTGTGTCTTTGCATCATTTGTTGAAGCACAAGAAAGCTAACACAAGGTCTAGAGTAGATTCTAGTATGGAATTTGCATTTGGAGTCTGCTGTTGCCTCTCAACATGAGGACCAGGTGCCAATGCCTGTAAAGCAGGCCATTGTGAGGGTGAAGAATCTGAATAAATCAGAGGCACAGCCAAAACAGTGAATCCAATTGAACATGCGTTTCACTTGCTGTCGACAAGCCGCCCCAGAAACAAACAGGAAGTGAAGATGACTGCAGTACAGGCCTGACAAAACATCACCAGGGAAGATACCCAGTGTCTGGTGATGTCTATGGGTCGCAGACTTCAGCCAGTCATCGAATGCAAAGGATTTGCAACCAAGTACTAAATATATGACTTTATTTAACATTATGTTAATCTGTCCCATTACTTTTGCTCCCCTACAATGGGGGGACTATGCATAAAAAGGGCTGTAATTCCTACATGGATCACCCAAAATGGATGCAAATACCCTCAATTAAAGCTGACAGTCTGAACCTTAACCTCATATTCATTACTTTATTTCAAATCCGATGTGCTGGAGTACAGCGCCAAAATAACAACAAATTTGTCACTGTCCCAATACTTTGCATTTAACTGTATATCTCTCAGCTCCATCCTAGGTTGATCATATCTTATTTATTTCTAGAATTGGGTGACTTATTTTCTACTGCTATAATCCTCACTTCTATAAAAGGTAAGTCCACAAACATGTTTTTTTTTTTACTTATCTGTACTCACCGTCCTGAGATGGAAGCTGAAATGGTTCTCTGGAATCCTTGGTATGATTTAAGTGCTTTCACTAACTGGCCAGTGCTAGATATAACTAATTAATGTAGCTAGCTCGACTAGCTTCACATACTATGTTTATGCAGAATTGCTTGCTCCATCCAATCCATTTCTAAATACTAATTGAAGTGCTAACCTCATCACCTGTTAAAGCTGGGTCGCAGTAATTCTAGTAACGGTCTCTGCTGAAGTCACCAGTGTTCACCCAGTGTATTAAAGGCATACTGAACTTAGTTAGAACATAATATTGTCTAGCAACCTGGCCCCGATACGAGTCGTAATATTCAAGCTCACCTTTATGACTTGCTCCAGTGGTCAGCAACTGGCCAACGAAGAATGACGTTTTTTTCTCTCTCCATTCACTCCCATTGCATGGTGAAACAGGTCTCAAAAGCACACTTTTAGCACATAAACGAATGCAAACGCACATTATGCCGATATACAAAATCACGACACCAAGAACCGTACGTTTGAAACTTCTGAACCAATTTTTGATTGATTCGATTTTGAAGATCTATTTTCTGGGAACTAGTAACTGTTGCTAGCTCCGTTGCAGCTTGGTTTGTTTACTTATGTATGCTTCAGTAAGTGAGTGGGACCGTTACGGGCGCAAAACAAAACAAGGAAGTTAATAAGCTAACGACTAGATCTTCTTCCAAACCTTCGTTTGGAAAAAGTGTAAAATATCATGAATGGAGCTTATCATCTTTTCAAACGTACAGTTCTTGATGTCGTGATTTTGTATATCGGCATAATCCGCGTTGTTTGCATTCGTTTATGTGCTAAAAGTGTGCTTTTGAGACCTGTTTCGCCATGCAATGGGAGTGAAAGGAGAGAGAAAAAACGTCATTCTTCGTCGGCCAGTTGCTGACCACTGGAGCAAGTCATGAAGGTGAGCTTGAATATTACGACTCATATCGGGGCCAGGCAGCTATACAACATTATGTTCTAAAAAAGTTGAGTATGCCTTTAATAAGCTGGTAGAACTGTTAGTATTAGTGCTGGGCCAGCCAGTACTTATGCAGGCCAGATTTGACCCCCGCTTGCAGTTCAGAACTCAATGAAATTCCTATCATAATAATATTTGACTGATTAGTACCTGGTCCAGGAATATACGTGCTAGTGGGGAGCAGTCAGTGGTTCGTATGAAGCGAACCACATCTGCCACAGTCCACTCCAGTGGACTGCTATCCAAGAGCAGCTTCTCTGGCACCTCACCCCTTGGGCTCTGAAACGACCAAACCACCAATGCCAGTCAACATACAAAGGATACTTAGCTGCACTAGTCGCATCATTCACAGGCTTACAGCCATACAAAAGCTCAAGACACGTCATTCACAGGCTTACAGCCATACAAAAGCTCAAGACACAACATTCACAGGCTTACAGCCATACAAAAGCTCAAGACACAACATTCACAGGCTTACAGCCATACAAAAGCTCAAGACACAACATTCACAGGCTTACACATATACACAAGCACAAGACATCATTCACAGGCTTACACATATACACAAGCACAAGACACGTCATTCACAGGCTTACACATATACACAAGCACAAGACACAACATTCACAGGCTTACACATATACACAAGCACGGGGCACATCATTCACAGGCTTACAGATATACACAAGCTCAAGACAGAACATTCACAGGCGTACAGATATACACAAGCTCAAGACACAACATTCACAGGCTTACAGATATACACAAGCACAGGACACGACATTCATAGGCTTACACATTCAAACCAAATACAACATTTACAGGTTCAGATGCACATTGAAACTAGACACGAGCATACAAACATCCGTTACATATCAGAATACCTCACACAAAAGCCATCTGCCATGACGCTACAGCATAATGCACACCACAAACAATGAAGCTGCACGCAGAGTAAGATTCCGTCAGCACACACAAGTGAGTTCACACTGGCCACCTTTGGTGAAGGGGGGCGGTTCTCGTTGTCGGAATAGGATGGCGAGTGGCCCTTACGACGCCGGCGCGGGCGGCGGCCTGTCTCGGTGGGGGTGGGCGACGGGGGCTGAGACTTCTTCTCCGACTGCTCCGAATCGTCCAGCAGCTCGTCGTGCGGCTCGGAGCCCGAATCCTCACTGAGAGAATCGTCCTCGTCCAGGTCTTCCTCCTCGCCACTTCCCTGAGGAATGAAAGTAGTGAGGGAGAAATGTGGGTAGAGCTAGGAATGGTCTGATCCCTTCCCAGAATGCAGTGCTGTTATTTCGTCAGCTCATGTTAGGCTTCTTTGGTTTAAATAGAGACCGCGGCCAGGTGGTTGGAGAGGTACCTGTGGGGAGCCGGCAGGAGTGTTGTCCAGCGAGGTGGACCGCTTCTTTTTGTGGACGAAGAAGTGCTTCCTCCTTTTCCTCCTCTTTCCTGCTCTCTTCACCCCGCCCTCCAAGTTGGTGTGTCCCCCTGGTGGCCGTCCAATCCGCTTGCTCTTCTTTTTACCATAATAATGAGCTGGAGAATAGACATACGTTTGCACACAAAATCACACGTAGAGCAAATGAACTTTCAGTCTCTCACAGACAAATTGGCAGTAACATATCAAAGCAGGTCAGTAATGAGAAAGCCAATGAGACCATGATATACACTGCAAAAACCAAATCTTAACCATTTTAATCTTATTATAGACTTTAGAATCTTATTTCTTTTTAACTTTTTGCTAAATAAGACAAAAAGATTGCCAATGGGGTGAGATAGTTTTACTCATTTCAGGATTTGCCAGTGGGATAAGGTAATTTCACTTGTCAAGCAAAAAGTAACTTAAAACAAGCCAATACTTTCCACTTTAGAAAAAAAAAAAAAAAGATTAAGTCTCATTACAAGAATAAAACGCTTGTTAAGACAGACATTTTTTGCAGTGTATGTGGAATGTTTAATGCGAGTGATGGATATTGCATTTGCCTTGGTGAGGAAAAGGCAGACAGACAGACTGGAGTGGTATTACTGACTGTATTTGGTCTTGGTGAGCACAGAGCAGTTTTCTGAGCAGTGCTCCAGGACCATCCGCGGTCCAAACAGGTTGGGACAGCACTCCAGCCTTATGCAGGTCTTCCTGCAGAAATCCGCCACTCGGTCTGCGGTGCGCACGATCTCCACGGTGGCCCGGTAGCTCTTCCCCTTGTACCTGCGGTCAGAACCGCATAGCACCCGTCAGCCTATAGCGGCAGCAATTGAAAGCGGGATCGAAATTGAGCCCGGTCGGGCGCGGGCGACTCACTTGGCCTTGAGCGTCTCCCCGTGACCCTGCCAGCGAGACTCCTCATCCAGCTGCAGCTCCCGCAGCACTCGGCTGGGCTTGTAGGCCGCGTTAATCAGGAGCGTCAGCACCTGCACAAGGACGCACAGAGGAGAGATAAAGACCAGAGCAAGAGTGAATTAGAGAGGTAATAAAGGAGGGAAAGTTTCACTGTCCCTTTAAATCG
Source organism: Synaphobranchus kaupii (assembly GCA_029718625.1). Taxonomy (NCBI): domain Eukaryota; kingdom Metazoa; phylum Chordata; class Actinopteri; order Anguilliformes; family Synaphobranchidae; genus Synaphobranchus; species Synaphobranchus kaupii. Next base: position 102,389,358 of record CM056378.1, on the reverse strand, counting down.
GGAGTGAGAGAAGGACAGAGGGGAAGAGATGATGGGGGAAGAGGAAGATGAGGGAATGAAGGAGGGAGAGGGGCAGGAGGGAAAGAAAGGAGAAAAAGCTCACCTCTTTCAGAACCAACACGCAATTCCCAGGCCCGATGCTCTGAGGCAGCTCAGCAATGCGGCCCTTGTTCAGGTACGGCCCAGAAAAGCAGCGATGGTTGAAGAAGATTTTGGGGCAGCAGTACTTCCCGTTTCCCTGTCCTGCTGGTGCAAAGACCAGAAAACAGAATTATAGGGAGGGTGTCAGTAAGAAGGGTGTGATCCACAGAATTTTACTAGGAGCTATCCAAGCACCACTCGGTTTAGTGCACACCTAACTAAAGCAGTATAATCATACATCAGGGCGAGTGACGCCGGGGGTTTGACACTCACCGCCGTCCGATTGGCCGTTTTCTTGCTGTTTTAGTGTGTCAGGAGGCGTGGCTCTGGGTGGGGCTCTGCTAAAGGATCAAGCACACACGTAAGGGGGTAGAAGACCAAACTGAGGCTAAAATACCATTTAAAAACATAATATAGAAATGGCACTGCATGTAAATACTCTTACTCCCATAATACTTACTGCTTTTCAGGCTGTACTACGGCTATGCGCCTCTGCTTCTGAACTGCAGAAACAAAGACGAACGCTAAGATGAGACTCCGACTTCCTTCAAAAAACCACCTGTCCAGCACTAGGCCAGGTGTACTAATAATTGATTCATCCAACTTCATTTGCGATGATGCAGAAATACTCGTATCCAGTCCAGGATTTTTTAAAGCTAATATTACATCACTAATACACTAAGTGGGAAGGAGTGAGCCTCAACTTGGATCAAGCCGGACCATTTTCAGTTCAAATGGGTGGAGAGCAGCCAACTGGCACCAAACCCCACAGATTTCCCATCAGGGTTTGAACGCTGCTGCCAAATCAAGTTGTGACTGCTATGAGGGAGGGTGTGAAATAGCAGGGTTGACACTCTCCAAATCACAGACAAAAGGTGTGTGTGTGTGTGTGTGTGTGTGAGAGAGAGAGAGAGAGAGAGAGAGAGAGAGAGTGTGCGAGTGAGGGTTCATTTCATTGAAAAATGCTCATTGAGCAATATACTGTAGGATTTTCAATTCACAAATTGAATTTCAGTTAATTTCCTAAATGGACTAAAATGTAAACAGAATTGACCCAAATCCAGCTGTGTGTGTGTGTGTGTGTGTGCGTGCGCGCGCTCAACCCTGTGGTTGCCACTGACCTTGGGGCTTGGAGGGATGTTGAAGTGAGTAGCCGTTGGTCTCACACCAGCTGACGGGGAAGATGTCCATGGAGTCCACATGGACGATTAGCTCAGGAACGGCCTGTTTCACCCCTAAAGAATGAGGTGCACAAACACAGAAACAAACATAAAGACAAATGCCTTAAGAAAACAAAAACACTGCAACATCACGTCTGAGACTTAATATGTGGCACCGCGTGACCTCTGCTGGCCGATATTTCCAATATTCCTCAACTGCAGCTACGAGGGAAGGCGTAAGACAGGTTTCTGGTTTGCTCTCACCTTCTAGACGAAGCCAGATGTGCTGACCTCTGACCCTTGTGACGACCGCCACATGAATGTGCTCAGGCGAGAGCGGGTTCACGGCCTCCAGCATCATCGACTCGGCAAAATCGTGATCGCAGTCCTCCTGAGGGAAAGCGTGACAGCGAGGGTGACTGTGTCAGAGCGTACTGATGTAAGGTAAGCCATATAAAATACTGGCTGAACACTCAACCGCATGTCCACACCACTGGATGAAAACTATTTGACGTAGTGCGTAATTCGTAATTTATGATGAGAATTCATGCATGAACTGCAAGCGCTGTATTCCGGCAAATTTATCCTTTGATAAGCGTGTCCTCTCTTCGTATGACATTTCAATTTTGTTCAATTCCAGATACATGCTCATTAATCAAACTCTATAACGGTAATTACAATGGTCATCTGATGACAGTCCGGTACAGGGGGTTCAAACAGGATTTATAGAAAGACCATGGAAGCAGCTGTGGAAGCTTCATTCTTTTGTCATACAGTAAATGCAGCCAACCTCCCAAATGTTAGTCATAAAAGCAATATGGCAGTTATTGGGTTAGATGTACCTTTAAGCACAAGTCTGTGGGACTCACTGTGGGGAAGCAGTGTTGGGGTGCGGCTTCTGCTCCGCACTTTTTCAGATAATCTGCCCAGTCGAAGTCCTGACTCTGGTACCCTGAGTACATGAACACACACACACACATTTACTGTCATTCACTATAAGCACCTTTCACCAGCAGCTAAGTGTGGCCCGTTACAACACTAGCGTTTTAACGTCCAGTGTGCAACCGGCAGAGAACTGGGACGAAATTTAATGTGCTAGTCTGCAGTAATAGCAAAATATAATGTGTAATAGTATACAATACATTTGTCATTACACATGATGATATATAAATTACATAGGATGTGGATGGTTGCATTTTGCATTTACATTTAGTGACTTAACAGATCTATAGGGATTTACAAAGTGCAAACAAATGGTTTGAGGGGGAAAAAAAGTTATAGTTACTGCAATAACTTAAGAAACAGCACCATTGGCACATTTAGGTAACGGAACTTACACTGGATCATAATAGGTATGGTGAGGGGCAGGTGTGCAGCTTGTGGATGTGGAAAACGGGACGGGATACTCACCTGGTGGGGGGTTCAGCTGTACTCCGTTCTTGAGGCTCCACTGCACAGGGAGGATCCCAGCGCTGCCGTGGTGACACAGGAAGGAGGGGCCATGCCCTGCCCCTCCCTTCTCCCCCCGGAGGTCATCCATTTCCACCAGGAAGTGCTTGTCGTTGAACACCTAGACACAACACATGGTTACATCAGCCACTCAAACACATCACAGCACTCCAGTACAGTGAGTTACAACATTTCTTGAAGGAATCGTCAATCAATCCCCACACTAGCAAAGCACCCAAGGACTGACTACTCATACTGTAATCAGAGTAACTGCATTTTTAGTGTCCATAGGCGGCTGGCCTACTCTCTCTGGATTCTGTTGGCTGGCTTCACAGTTGCCTCAGGAATTATTAGTTGGTAACACAGTTGGTGCAGATGAACAAGTCGGACAAGGTGGGAGTATTCTTAGCAGGAGAGGCTTGTTACCTTGGTGACTGTGGCGGGGCTGATGGAGTAGGGGGAGGAGGGGTCCACCGCCTCCAGCTTCATCCCTACAGTGAAGCAGTGGGTGGAGATGACTGGTCTGTCCTGCACACAGAGGGACACACAGGTTAGCTGGCTAACGGGGCTGCGCAGTTTAAGCCACAGCCCAATCCTTTAAATCAGGGGTAGGCTACCCTGGGCCTGGAGTGCCAGAGATGGTCCTGGTGTTTGCTCCATATCTAACTACATAACTAGATTCATTTGAATTAATCAGGTGCGATGCATGCAGGTGACAATGCGCTAAAGGCATTCAGCGTTTCACTCTTCTGAATATTCAGGCTCAAACTTAATCATCCATCAAACTCTCTTGATCAAGCTGTAACAAAAACCAGAAATGTACCGGCACTCCAGGACCAGGGTTGCCTACCCGTTTTAATCGTGAACACTGGAGCACGGGAGCAAACAGACGGCCTGCCGGCCTGCGTTACCCTTAACGCAGTAAATCTGAGAGCCCTGTAGCACCCGATAATGTAATAATTTCCTGAAAATATAATAACGCCTGAAAATGTAATAAAATTTGCACTTAACTTGATCGAAAATGTAATAAAACCCAATAATGTAATAACTTGACCAATAATGTAATAAAATGTCCTGACTGATATTGTAAATATTGACTGACATTTTTACCGATAATGTAATACCTTATTACATTATTGGGAATTTATTAATTAACTTCTAAACATGTGGTCAATAAAAACATCTAGCCTGTAGCCTACCACTTTATCCTCATATCCTATCAAACTCTTTTCTGATATCCTATAGAAATCTTTGGCTATTTAAAGAAGTAGCCTAGCCTTGGGTATTGTGATAAGAAGTTAGCATCAACTTCTAACTAGCATGTAACACATGGTCAATAAAAAAGAAATCTAGCCTGAAGCCGACCACTTTATCCTCATATCCTATCAAACTTTTTCTGATATCCTACAGAAATCTGCAGTATTGATGCTGTGACATTTCATACTGTACCTTGCCAAGTGATCATATAAAGGGAGAAAACTTCAATGCAGTGTGTAGCTAGTGCTGGAGGTATTTTCAGTTTAGCTCCACTAGAGCTCAACCTAGTGGCCAAAATGATTGGCTTGGTAATATTATTTTGACTTAACTCGTGCAGTGCCCGTTCAAAACGTGCGTCTCTTTGTCTCGCGCACGGCTGTGGCTTGCCCGATCCCGAGGTAGGCATGCATCTCGTGCGGGCACGGTCACACATGCGCAAAATTAACATTGGCGAATATTCGCCTCCCATTCACTTCCATTCTATGCGAGCGAAGGGGCGAATAAAACATTCGCTTCCGGTGGCGAAGCAAATTTGCATCTTCGCTTTGCGTGAAATTCCTGCCTTTATAGTTAGATGAGGAACACGCAGAACGACAAATGTCAATTGTCATAAAGTACTATGTAATTTTGATGCTGAAAGTGTCATAACATATCAGTATGACAGTATGTGTCAACTGAACACTATGTCACTTGACATAGTGGATGATGTCAATTTGACACTGAAAGTGACATAATAACCCTTTAGGACCAGGTGGAACAAACATTTATGACTGGTTATGTATGTTTATGTCAGGTGTCATGTTATGAATGCTTATGTATACCCCCTTCAAATGAAGTGTTACCGAAAGTTGTTTTGTTGGATTGTGGTTGTTTTCATGAGGCAGTGTTTTGTTGGAAATCCGTGGTATAGAGAGTGAAGAGGAAGGTTTAGGGAACAGTTACCTGGGGTCTCCAGTGCTGCTCAGAAGCTTATCTGACCTGGAATTCTGGATCCTTACATATGGTGGTCTCCCAAGGAGGTAGTCCATCACCCACTCAATAAGATCAGGATGTATAGTTGCATGTCCCTGAGTTTCTGCCCATGTGCATATGGCTGTATGGTGCTCAAAGTCTGCACTTTAACCTAATAGTCATTATTTCATTTAAAATCCCGTGTATATAACATTCTTAAATTCTTAAAACACAAAATGTAGAACTCACTGAAAATGAACATAGTATTACATTATCCGTCAAAAGTATTACATTATCAGTTTTGAAAAAAAATTACCCACCTGAAAATAATAATAAATTCCCAAAAATGTAATAAGGTATTACATTATCTGTAAAAATGTTATTACAATATCAGTCAGGACATTTTATTACATTATTGGGTTTTATTACATTTTCGATCAAGTTAAGTACAAATTTTATTACATTTTCAGGAAATTATTACATTATCGGGTGCTACAAGCCCTGATGTTGAGGGGCATTTGTTCACAGAGCAGTCTGCAAAGGCGAAATAGGGGGACCAGAACTGGGAACTAGGCCAAATGAAGAAAAGGATTTCAGCATCACAGGAGTCAAATGCAGAAACAGGAAACATGTGACAGGAAACTAGCAAGCAGCTGGCACAAAGTACGCAACCCTGTGTCCTGTAGATTGAGGGGTCAGACAGAGGGCACAAAGGCCCAGCTGAGTCTTCAAATCCAGGGCGTAGAAGTGGACCTTCACTAATAACCCAAAGCAAAAAACTTTGTGAAGGCGAGAAGTGCTGTCGGGCGATGAATAGGCAGCTCTGTCTGGGTGAAATTTACCTTAAAGAGGTCCTCGGTGATGGCCGAGTCTTGCGGCTGCGCGCTGATTCTCTGTCGAACCTCATCCCACTCCGCCTCATTGCGAAGGCTCCGCAGCGCTGTAACGCAACAGTGTGCTGAGCCATTGGGAAACTAGGCAAGCACGTTTAGCACAGAACATGTACAGCGCACACAATACAGTGCGTGGCTAACGTACAGAGAACAATATCAAATAAAATATATGGCAAAGTGTTACACTGAAGTCTTCTGAGGAACAATCCCTGGTCTTATCGTTGTCATCTGCTGCTGGCTTACTGTTAATTCTATTGTATTCTATCTCATTTTCATTGCATTGGTGTTTCATGGATTCCAAAAGCATCAGAAAGAACAGTCATTTCCATGAAGGAACACAATACGAATTAGAATTTTTCGATTCATATTAAATCAGCATAAATGCGTTTGCCACCGCGGCCTGGAAAGGTACTAATGGCTTTGCTTTTGAGGGATTGGTCTGTGGACAGCGACAGCAAACACTGGCTTTAGTCACAATCTTTATTCCTCTTATCTCAGCTAAATCTTTTATACTTTAGCAGTTTACTGTGTACCACCAAATCAGCACAAAAGGAATAACAAGTGAGACGATGTGCGGTGTTTATGTGTGGGTCTGTCACTGACCAGCAGGTGGAGCCAGCGAGTAGCCGTGCTCTTGTGCCCAGCCGAGAGGGTGCAGGAAGGGGTGGAGGTAGAAGACCCAGCGCCTGGCGTGCTTTTTGGATAGCCCCTCGGAGCCAGCGTAACACAGACACAGGCGACCCCCTACGTTCTCCTCGATCACCGCCACCCACGCTGACCCCGGATCCTCGCTGTCCTGCAGCTCCACACTCGAACCCGGGGCCAGTAGGTCCAACGGGTTCTTACCTCGATGGGGCTGTGACAAACAGAGAGACAAAGAGTTTATAATAATAATTAGACCCATGTGCGGTTCAAGGTAATATTTGTTAAAGAACACGGGACAGGTCTTTAGTGTCCAGGTCTTCCATCATGTTGAATCCGTAACATGCAGTTGCCCGACTCACTCACCCCCTCTAGCAGGTTGGCAGGTGCACTACAAGCCTCTGACAGGGCTGTCTCCAGGAGAGATTCCCAGTCCTCGTGCTTCTCCCGAACACCTAAAAGAAGGGCCAGAAAATCGAAATCAAAAGAGCCCCAAAGTTGAATGCACGCACATCTTGTGGAAGGTAATTTATAAACCTTTTTTTAAATTTTATTTATAAACCTCATAGGCATTATCCCTCTGTGTAAATATCTGAAATAGAATCAGACCACTTGCATACAACTGGCAAGAGCCCGGCAGTGAATAAATGTGGACCTTTCCCCAGTGAAGCAGAGGCGTTTATACTCCTGTGCAAGAATGGACTTTATCAACAGAACAAGTGAGAACCAGAGCCATACACGGACTGCCCTTCCGGACACCACTGTGGACAGGTTCCTGAACCATTTGACACGTCCAGGTTACACTTGCAAGAGATTCCTGCCGTCTCTGCTGCGCTGTGCTGCTTTGACATGTTCATCTGGCGGTGACAGCATTCCTGTACACTTGCCAGGAAAGTAGTCAATAGTGCAGCGATGCCTAACACCGACTGGCACAAGAGCCCAAAGTGTAATACTCCCTCCCACTCACCTTCGGGCGCTTTCATCGGTTGCCCTTGCTGTCGACTCCAGCCGACGGGGTGCAGGTCGGCGGTCATGATGTCGCACCAGAAGTCGGCGCGGCGGTCGTCGCGGTAGCCCTCGTAGCGCAGGAGCAGCAGCTGGCCGCAGGTGGTGATGATGGTGGCGAGCCAGTAGCCCCCGTCGGGCTGTCCCCGAACACGGACCTCCAGCTTCATGCCGGGGGTGAGGCCGGTCTGCAGGCTCAGGTCCACCTTCGGGGGAGAGGTGGAGACCACCGTTCACTCAACACGGCGGCACAGCAGACGTGTGGCTAGTCCGTCTCAGTGCGGGAACACACGCCGAGGATTTCTCATGCCAAAAACGGACAAGGTTCAAGCACATTCTGGATCAAAGTTTGAACATACACTTTTACACATACAGATTTAACTTAAACTGTCACTTATACTAAACTGATATTTTACATCAGAAGGTTGTTATGACTGGAATCCAAGGTTAGCTCGGAACCAGCGTGGCTTGAGAGCCACAGAGTTTGCTGGTTTTCATTGTTACTCAGTGTAAAATCCATTAATTAAACCAGCCGATTGCTCATTTAATCAAATCAAATTTTATTTATAGGGCACATTTCAAGCCGAAAGCAACTCGACGTGCTTTACACAAGCAGTTACACAGAAACCACACAACAAAGAAAATAAAAGTAACATAAGCACCATAAAATCAAAGTATAAATAAAAAATTTTCTTAATCAAAAGCTGCACTGAAAAGATATGTTTTCAGTTTTTTCTTCAACCAACTCACTTCAGTTGGTTCCTTCGGCCTAAATGGTGCTTATTTTGAAGTGAAAACAAAAACCAGCAGACCCAGTGGTTCACTAGGGCCAGAGTTGGCCATCCCTGGCCAAGAACATATTGACATTTTAGATGACAATATGAAAGAGTTAATTAAGAACATTAAAATTAGGTTTTGGATTTTTTTCCGGGTGTTTTCCTCAAACTGGACATATGAAATGGACGTTTGGAGGAGGGACTCACATGTTTGAAGGCGTGATGGGGCACTGCCAACACCCCATTCTCCTCCAGGAAATCGTCCCAGCTGAAGTCACCCTCATCCTGCCCGGAGCCCCCATCTGAAATGTGCAGTACGCACCCCCTCAATGATTAGTTTACACCACCATACCAACATCACCCACACACCCTACCCTTATTCAGCAACTACATACACTTCTTAAATTAGCTGTGCAAAGATTAAATCAAATTAAATAAATTAGATCTTTTTGATTAAATACACACACTCTCTGTGCATAAATTCAAATGCGATCCATACCTTGGTAACAAAAAGAACTAGAAGAATCGACAAGTCATGTTGTTCTTCCACTCACCAGACTCCAGTGGCTCACAGTTCATTTTGGCACCCCCTGGTGGCCACGTCCCAGCGTTGCAGGCCCAGAACCGCTCCCCCTCGTATACCGGTTAACCACTCTCACAGCTGTGCACTACAGCAGAGACAGGTGGGAAAGAGAGGGGACGTGAGGTGGAGAGAGATTACACCCATTTTCATAAATAATCCACTGATTTGTTCTGAGGTTTACTTATTCAAACTTGTGAATTATACTTCTAAATTACCTTTATAAAACCATTTTCAGCAACACATCTGTTTCTGTGTCATGCCAAAAAATCTCCATGTCCATTTAAACCCTAAACTGAATTTAGAAAGAAATGAACAAACAGAGCAGAGCTATGAATTAAACAGAGAAAACGATGACCGACTTACTGAACACTATAAAATCCATTTAATAAAGTCCATCACCACAGTCACATATCATCTATCCATCCAGCCATCCATTATCGAACCCGCTTATTCCCGGTCAGGGTCGCAGGGGGGCTGGAGCCTATCCCAGCATGCATTGGGCGAGAGGCAGGAATACCCCTGGACAGGTCGCCAATCACAGGGCACACACACCATTCATTCACACACTCATACCTACAAGTAATTTAGAGTCTCCAATTAGCCTAAACTGCATGTCTTTGGACCGTGGGAGGAAATCAAAGGAAAACAGTCACACTTCTGTTTGTATTCCCCCTGGCCGGCAGCATTTGATTGGTACAGTACATGTGCGCTGTAGTACATAGATAGATATGACCGAAGTTCAAGGGCAACTCGTCTCCCTGTAATTTCACACTCGCTCCCAATGCCCCTATAACTCTTCCATCGGAGTGAACGAACCGGTGTGGCCTTGCTAAAGTACAATGCTACAGGAGCGTCGCCAAAACCCGCAGTAAACGTTTGATTTAGGGCAGGGAGGGCCGGTCCGTGCGGTGATCAGGACGAGAATGATGGAGGAGGGCTGGCCTGCTGAACGCGGTGTTCACACACTCTCTACCCCCTGTCAGAGGCGATCAGCGCCGAGCCCGTCTCTTGCAGGATTAGCACCCATTGTAGCCGCGATGTCAGGGAGCGCGGCGGCTCGCTGCACCCGTGGCGACGCGCGGACCGAACCGCCGCAGTGCGCTCGGAAAACGCCTCTCTCAACGCGGTCTTATCGGGACTGTTGAAGGGAGAGCGTTTTAGAGTGCGCTAGCCTTCCTTAAGCGCGATTGCTGGAACCATGAAGCAACGCAACCAGCTCTCTCAGCGGGCATATGCAGAGAGGGACACAGAGCTCAGAGAGAGAGGATTTATCCCAATATTCTTTACTCCTCACCTCCTTTCCTCCACAGAAGTATGCAAAACAGCCTGTACATTTCAAGTACAAGTGTTTGCATGTACAGTATACAATGTACCTCACAGTGCAGTTTGCGTCGAGACATTAATTGATATGTAACCATTAATGTGCGATTAATATGTAATCAGCAACATTAGATTAAAACGCAAAGATCGGTTTCTGGGGCACAGAGGAGAGGAGGTGGTAGTGGAGCAAAGGAGGATGCATTTTTTCAGTATCGGGGCACATCCAGTGACTGGGATACGCTCACGAGAAACCAAAAAGACCTGCTAACTGTCACCTTCCTGGTCGCTAGGCGTTGCAGATAGTGATGTTAGCACAGAAAGAATTTAAATAAAAAAACAAAACATTCTTTCTCCTGCCTGCAGTGCCCACGACCGGCAGGTCAAAGTTTGTCAAAACAGAGCTCTTTTAGCGCATTAGTCACACTCCCACTCACTCTCTACTGCCCTCATTTCACATCTCTAACTATGGGACAGACACACATGTACATTTAAAAGCCTTTTGAGCCACTAATGAAGCTTTTAATTAATCCTATTCGGAAAACAAAACAAAACGCAGGAAAGGCACACTGTGAAGGACAGTAAAGACGCAACAGGTGCGCATTTCCAGTGGGACGCATTGTGGAACGAGAGCACACACACACACACTTGGTACAGTTGGCATTCATGGACAAACCTGGACTCTAAGTGCCCTGCTCTACAATCACTTTTTGAAAAGCTATTAGAGACTCACGGAACAAAGGAACTACAGAATACAGGGAGTAGGGAGTATTGGGGAGGGAGGGGTGAGGAGCACAGAGAAAGTGAAGGAGGGGGGTGAGAGGAACATTTAGACCTTGGACCAAGGCTTGGAGTGGGAGTTGGGAGGGATGATTTTGTTTTGATGTGGGGCTCTTAATTTAAATGTGTAAGAGAGCGCGGGGGTCCCGGGAACCACAGAGAGCGAGCGAGGGGAGGCAGGATTAGGCAGGAGTCCCTCCAGCCCGGACCCTCCGCTTGAACGCCCGTGCATCCTGCTCAATGCAGCCGTCCGGGGGGCTTTGTGCAACCACTCCAAACAACCAAAACTGGAGGGGTGCAGCCCCCCCACCCCCCAAATAAAAGAAGAGGGGACCCAAGCACTCTGACTGGGAAAGAAAATTTACTTTCAACAAAGAGCCCCCAGCCAGGCCCGAGTCACGCATTCACTCTTACGACTTTGGGGAAAAATGTTGCCAAATGAATGCCAGCAGTGAGACCAAGCAAATATACCTTGACCAGACCGCAATTAAACAAATAATTGCTTTAAAAATCCTTCCCTGCAGACTTCCTCACAGAGTAGGGAGGGATTCTACCCAGAATGAGCTTGAGGTTGAAGCTGGAAGACGGCCCGGCAGAGTCACAGATACATTTGCACGAGATGTATGGAATATTGACTTGTAACATGCGTCATTTTTCAGACAGACGCCGAGCACGTTCCATCACTGTCTCTTTCTCTCACAAACTCAGGATCCGATTAATCAAGACCGCCTTGCCCGAAAACTCATAATATTCCACAGCGCACACACACACACACACACACACACACACACACACACACACACACACACACACACACACACACACACACACACACACACACACACACACACACACACACACACACACACACACACACACAGCAGACAAAAACAAATCCAATACAAAGGACAAACACAATACACTCAAGGTTAGACCATACCCTTCAGAAAGATGTATCCATATGCACACACAGGCGCACACACACACACACACACACACACACACACACACACACAGTGTAGACTAAACACACTCACACCCCACACACAAACACAATGCCTGTCCATTCAAACAGGCCGTCAAACCGTCTTTGTGAGCACTGATATCTTTATTAATATTGAAATGAGTGTCAGGCAGCTCAGCCGGGGCGGCTCCCTGCCCTTTCTGCACAATCAGTCAGGATCAGGGACAACAACACATCCAGAAAACTTTCTTTGTGCCTGATGCAGCCTCTGCAAGACCCTCTTCTGAGTACAAAAGACAAAGGCCACTCTTTAGCATCTGTGACTCCATCGCATTTAAAATACCTATTTGTCACATTCATCCATTTCTTGCAGCAAACAATTTTGCTGTTCACTTTCTCCTTAAATTATATCTTAGATTGCAATATTAACAATTGTTGATTACTTAAGTCCTACAATATTGGAACAAAGCTGTTATGCTACTTTCCCGGTTACGAGAACAGGGCAGAAACAAATTATTCACATTTCAGAACCACTTCAGAATGGAAATTATATTCTATTATGCGATTTATTGCAATGTTATAACTTATAAGGAGAATGAGAACCTAGAACTCTGGAACACAAAATGGCAAAACCTCCAATTTCTCCAGAGCTTGTGTTCAAAAAGTTTATTTTTGATGTATGAAATAGTATGAACACAGGTGAAATACCTGTGCCAGTTCAAGGTTTGAGTAAGGCGCCTTGTGTAGTGACGCGTTTGGAAAACCCACAATTATTTAGACTGACAGTAGCATAAACAGACTGAACAGGACAGGAGAAACACAACAGCGCAGCCTAGAGGGCAGGAACAGTAGCTTCCTTGATGGCACACAATGCTCTTTAAACATGGCTGTTCTTTCCACACTGCAGTTGCATTGCTGTAATGCACTCTCTCAATCAAAAAGTGATGAGATCAAGGTTATGAAATACATTTTTTCCCCACTGGCCAGAGTGGCTTGTGGATTCTAAAAATCACCAGCCATTTTCAACACTTTACCAGCCACATTAACTTTTATAATAATAATAATAATAATAATGCCTTGCATTTATATAACGCCTTTCTCACCAAATGGTGACTCAAAGTGCTTTACAATGATGAGGGGGAAACTCACCTCTACCACTACCAATGTGTAGCACCCACCTGGGTGATGCAACGGCAGCCATTTTGCGCCAGAATGCTCACCACACATCAGCTAAGGTGGAGAGGGAGAGAATGATTTTAGCCAATTAAACTGGGGGATGATCAGGCGGCAAATTGAAAGAGCCAAGTTAGGAGTTTAGCCAGGACACCGGGGAAACCCCTACTCTTTACGATAAGTGTCATGGGATCTTTAATGACCACAGTGAGTCAGGACCTCAGTTTAACGTCTCATACGAAAGACGGATATGATAATAAAACATAAAACAACTTGGTTGGTTACCAGCCAAAGTGGCTTCTAGAGTAAATATTTTACCAGCCACAATCAAAATTTGACCAGCATTTGACTGGTGGCTGGTGTTAACTTCACACCCTGATGAGATCCCTCTAAAGTTCCCTCAGCTTCCTGACGTGTCAGCAGCTCCTGAAGCTGGGAACACTGAAGCTATATCCACAGACAGCCTGTTTTTCTGGGGGCTCTTTTCTTCAAAATGCAATGTTAGATGCTATTATGATTGAGGTTATTACCTAGAAACCCAATTCCACTTCTAAACATGCACTGTTACTTTGGGCCAAGCCCAAACCAAAGTTAGTGTATCAGACAGACTTTTTATCATTCTATATGGTGGAGAGGCTATTATACCTGTTAACTACATTATAATAAAGAAACAAGGCTCATAAACTATTTTCTAACTAAATGGCCTAATCTGAGCCAGGGCTGCATGGACTGGACTACCAGGAAGCAGACCTCACTTTCGCTTTCATTCTCTTCAGTGCACAAGTCACTCAGCCTCCAGCACATTCCACTGCAAGAGCTAACAGCCTCCTATAACTGACAAGAAACCACACACTCAAACACGTGTTTAAACCTTTAGACCCATTACCTGCAATCATCCTCCCACTCTCTGTTGCACCAAGATAGATAGCGAAACAAAAGGTATTACTGAATATTTTAGTTAGCATCACAATTCTGAAATGAGCCTTTACAAAAGCCTGTAAAGACAGGACAAAGATGTATCAGGAGGTATGTAGAACACAAAATAATATTTTCATATTGCCATTTACAACCAAAATAGTTCACAAATGATTTCCATGTCACTCTTAACAAACCTTTGTCTTTAAACGGTCTTAAATTGAAAAGCTATATTAAAAAACATCAAAATCATATAATTAATACTGTAAGCATAAACATAACAAAAACACAATGTAAAATAAATAAAACATAAGTGATCTGTTTAAATTGAACAGTAATAATAATTTCGGTCAGCACAAAATGATTATCATCATTTTATGGCGAATCATAATTTTGGTTTGGCGTCATCGTACACCCATGCATTTACGTCCACTGTCATTGCAATTCTCGGATTAAACGAAATTGCCTCTTCTTCAAAAATGCTTTATTAATGCATTAAACGTGGCCATTATTATTCCCCTTGAACAACAGAAATCATGTAGCTTGTGCCCTCTGTTTTCTGGCCGAGTCGTTCGAGTGGGACGAGGATTCGACGGCTAAAATCGCAATGAATGCGTATTTCAGTTCTGTAGGTTAGCCTACTTTATGCACACCAATTTATTTTCACATAGGCGCAGCCTCGCGCTAACTCACAGGTGTTCCTGACTGTTACGTATGCTCGCTGGCGAGGTCCGCAAAAGGCCTCTGCTGCGCGAGAGCCTCATAATACAGAAACGGGATTCAATCTGAACTTCGACCGTTGGCTAGACCCACGCGGCATTAGGACATCTCACGCCGACAGAGTGTGTTTGTTCATGAAACTATTTTAAAGTCGCGGGCACAAACAAAATTCTCACGTTCAATAACCTAGCAAGATAACGTGACGACAAAATGTCACGTCGGTTCAATCTATAGTATCAAATAAAAGTAAAAATTATTCTGAACTTTGAACGTTGAAGGACTTGATCACGAACAACTTAGCTAGCAAACACTGAACGACAAGTCCTCGCGAGCTTTATTGCTATGTAAGCTACTTGAATGTAAAAATAGTTAATATTAAATTGACAATGTAACGAATATTTTGCTGCATGACAGACGCAGGCTACTATTATGGCACACGCTGAGGTTTGAGTGGACTTGATAGTCTTGTGATCGGAAGAACCAGGTTTTGAGTAGGCTATGTTAGGTCTACAGTAAGCGAAGAACCAGGTTTTGAGTAGGGTATATTAGGTCTACAGTAAGCGAAGAACCAGGTTTTGAGTAGGCTATGTTAGGTCTAGAGTAAGCTGCAAGGCTACCTGGACTTGTCACCCTCGTGTTGATCACATCGTCTCGACGTCTCGTGCAACACCACTGGGACAGGGCGTTCTGACGTAGCCTATAGGCTATTACTTTTCTTAAACATTGTCGGGACTTCATCGGAAGAAAATACACCAACGTAAACTATTTCTGACAATATACACCTTGTGCCGCCATTTTACAACTAAACCACATTTGCTAAAGTTAGCACTTTAAAGTTAGAGAACCAGCTGCACTAATCATTGTTATTTAAACACTAAGGCAAGCAATTAGCTTGTAGCTGCAATTACAAAATAGGCATAAAGTTAATGAGTAGACTATACATAGTAGGCTATAGGCTACATGATTGTAGTTTGCTGTTTAGCCATCTGCGTGGGTAGCACAATTTTAATATACATGCAAATGTATACCTTGGAATTTAATTTATTTTGGTAAAACATTTGTCGATTCATTAGCTATAAAATAACGTTATTCCAGAGTAATCAACTAGCTACATCAGGTAGCCTACGAGATGGAGTTACAGCTTAACCTTGATTTTGAACAGAAGCTTCCAGTCGCTGGTGACTGATGACACAACATTCTAGCACTGCCTGTATATTCGGCTATTCGCTTGATTTTAGCGATATACCGTAGCTAACATAATCGACGATCGTCCAACTTTAACACCCGAAGAAACGTCTGAACGAAAGGCATCGAACAGTGAAAAGAAAAAACAGCATTTTCCATAAATACATTAACATACATTTTCTATGCGTGCAGTTCGTGCAACGCATTTAGGGGAACTGTCCCTGTCGAGCGCGGCTGAGAAGCTGCCTCAATTGACTGTGCTCAGTTAGCGCTTGTGACCAAGTTACTGAAACGTCAGAGCTTGTGCTTTAGCAATAGGGGCGCTTGCACTCTATTGAGCACAACCTAGGTTTTTAGAAACGGGAAAAAAGACACAGAAGCCACCAAAATGCACGAACTCGCATTCGCCCGTTAGCACAGGATGTACTCTACTGAAGTAATTAGTCCCCAAATGTTTGTCTCACCTGTTCCGAGTTTTTCCAAGTCGATTTCAAATGCCGTGTCTCCGTCCGCCTCTCCGTTCACTGCCTCATTCCAATATGGCACAGTCTGTGACTGCGCATGCTCAGCCGCCTAAATACACATCGACTTTCTCAAACTGGGGCTGCCAAAACCACACTCGGCTTCGCGCGCTGGAAAAGGACTTCGTCACGTTCACTTACGCACAAAATTTAAGAGCAAATCAGTAAGCCATATTTTAACAAAGGGAAAAAAATATCCGCTGCGATTCATGGTGGATAGTTTTTTGTGCGCGTAGAATCTTTGTTTTTAACGCCGTTTATGATGGTAGCACGCATAAGCACATTGACCCACTCAGACGCCTTCAAGGATAAACCATTAATCATGTAACTAGCCTACATTTGATATGGGGACGGATTTTAATGCAATGTAGCCTAATATATCTTAGTCTCGTCAAAATAGCGCTAGAAAACATGACTAAATAAACAGCCTGTAGCCTACAAACCAATAAATTGAAAACGGTTTTTATTCTTTTGCGATGTTTTGTGTGTTACCCCTATCCTACGAATACAATTTTCGCCTACTTTTAATTCGCATTTTTCCTGAAGAAACATCAAACGAGTTTTTTTTTTGTATTCATCAAATGAACAAATATAAATTATGTAATAGCCCGCAGTTTAATTGTCAATTTTTTTTCAAAATCTCACAAAGATAGGCTAGGTATGACTAGGTAGCCTATTAATCATATTTTTTGCGTCATGGAACAATTTATTACTTGACGACGATAACGCACAGAAGCGCGTTACACCTGCATCATTCGTCTGCAAACAGTAGCCTATGTCAGAATATAACGTTGCAAATTGAAAAGTCAGTTGGATTTGTTTGGTTTTGGAGTATAATAATTATCCAGACCTGTGCGCAATCACAGAGCATTCGTAGCCGAAATGGATGAGCGATTTGAAATAGCCTACCCTGTATGGATTGACTATTGGCCACAGCACGTGCCTAATAAGATAAACTCCTCTTCCATTTCACTATCAGGTTCTTGTAGTTTGCTCTCTTTTCCAGAACCTTCACATTATGGATTAAGTGATTCAGTGTTAAACCGCAATGCGATTTTGTTGATGTTACTTGTCTAATATAGAAGACATTAAATACGTCTGGTTTTATAGACTGATGTTGGCTATTGGCTACCAAAACTGACGTCCAGTGGTCTACCGCAGTTTCGTTTCTATTTTTGTTTCTTGTTCTTTGGAACGGAACCTAAAATGTGTTGTTAGTAAAGACTTCGCGGATGTTTTTCTGTTGTTGTTCGTTTGTTTTTGTATTCATTAAAACAGGACGAGTCTTAAGAATTAATATGTAGCCTAACAAGGCCATACTTTACAAAAAATTAAATTTCCATACAGGCCGGAGTGGCAAAAGTAGCCTAGAGCTGCCTTGTAGACGATATAGCCTATAGGCTGCATTTCACAGTCGCCAACCCAAAGTAAGAACTTAGCAAATCGACTGGCAAATTATCTTAACAATAGGCTACGAATATACATATAAAACAATTAACAACCAGTAGCCTAATGGTTTCTGCAAAACCATTAAAATATCGAGCTAAAATATATTCCACGGAGCCTGTATTAAATCTAAAGGGAAGTTCTGTTCCCCCACAGGCTTTGCATTTATTGCAAGTTCTCATCATAGACAAATCAGTAGCTACCATAGCGTTGTTTTTAAAAGTATTATTTTAATAGAATATGATTTTTAAATGCATATTGCCTACTTTTTCAGTTACTCTTTGTTTTTGCATATGTCAGGTACCATGTCCAAGATTATAAGACAAAACTAAAAAATATAAACACAAAGTGGCATAAGCCTAAATTAGTGAGAAATTATATAAACAGCATAAAACGCACTGCAGTGCTTTCATTATTGCATTTTCACACGGTCTCACTTCATCACCGTGTACCCTATACGATTCAGAGGTCAGTGTTCTGTAGAGTTCAATGAAAATAGTCCACTGGAATTACTTTCCATTACTGTAGATATAATATGTGCAGGGGAAGCTCAAGCATCATATAGAAGCCTATAGGCTATAGCTTCTCCCTACAAAGATTTGATCCCACAACCATTAGCCTATGTGTAGTATTCTAGGTGTTCTAACTATGTCACACATGATTTCAGATACATATAATTATTTTTGTTATCTCAGGTGTAATATATTCTTGCAGTACTCAAGTGTGTTTTTTATACTTGATTTTTTTTTTAATTCAATGTATTGTACATCAATATAAACAAGAGTAGGGCCTACTTCTTGAAATACATCATAGTGTATTGGTCTTTTATTGGATTTTACCCATCTTTTTCCAGACATTTATTTTTAAACTCCCACCACAGGAAAAAAATAACATGTAAACCCAAACAATCACCTAAAGAGATCTTTCTTTAAAATTCTAAATAATGAAAAACAAGACATCACATATAACAAATATAGCAAACAGTCACATACAAAACACCCTTTTTAAAATTCAAAACATAAATAACAAGACATGGACTTTATAAAGTCACACAGTGACATGCAAAAAACCTTTGTTACATCATAAAAAGCAAACATTTTAGGGTAAAATTTGTGTACATGTACCAGTTTATCTATGGTTTTCTGCAAATTGCAGGTGTTTTCTTGGCAGGGTGGAATAGATGACCAGTTGCCCCATCGAAGTCCACTGAGAAGCTGCGGTTTAAAGGTACATTTCTCGATAATAAAGCCATCAGTTTGTGCTATGCACAATTATAAATGATGGGAAACAACCTTTCAATAAGGTCTGGGCTGACAAATGGTGAACTTTAAGGGGGGGGGGGGGGGGGGGGCACGGTCCAAGTGAGCTTCATGCTCTCCCAGGCGTCTCTGTCCAGAGCCAGGAAGGTGTTCATGAGAGCTCCGTCTGTGGGCCTTATGCTGTACACGCCCTCTTAGAACTCCCTGACCACCTCCCAGACCTCAGCCTCTTCAAAAACCTAGTGTGTTCTCAGCCTCCTCATGGCCCTGGAGTTTAGAGCGGAAGATGTATATTTTTCCCGCACTTCCCAATAGAGGGCGGAGAGGCTTTGTTTTGTTTGTGCTATTTTGTTGCTAACACCCAGGCCTCGGGACTGAACGAGGCTCAGCCTTTGAGGGCAACTTTATGGAGATCAAAAGCTGCCCTGTTTTTCATCGCCTTTCTCCGCCTGACTGCCCGGGAAGTAGCCTCACATGCACTCTTTTACCATCTCCCACCACTCTACCGGCGAGTCAACAAGTTATTTTAGACTCACCCACTCCAGGTACCGCCTCGACAAGGAGAGAAGCACTTTGGGGTCCTGGGATGGCTGGTGGTTCATTCTCCAGAGACCCTTGCCTACTGTTGTGGGCTTCTCCCATGCCAGGGAAACGGTTGTTATGTGGTGGTCTGAGGAGTACACCGCCTGGATGGAACCCTCAGGCCTGGGGAGTCCAGGAACAAATTGATTCACGAGAAGCAGCACCAGAGGAGCTCACCCATGTGTGCTGGGGTGCAGAGGCGCCCCCGGCATCGTGGAGAAGTGTTCTATGATGGAACACAGCTCATCGCTCCATAGACCCCTAATCTGGTTTGCAGTGGTCCACATCCCAAAGCCACAGTTGAAATCCCCCTACCATGACAATTAGCATTGTGCAACGTGTTAATGGTCTGATTCTATGACACAAGGAAGACACTCTCGGCCACACTGGTTGGGCCGTACACCCTGACCAACCAACCTGAGTGGGGAACCCCCGACACAGTGATGAGGGATTCGCCAACACTCCATGATGTTATTTCCAATGGTTTTTACAAAAGGGTTTGGTCAATGTTCTGACCCCATCAGCTTAAGTGACATTACAGCCCAACCAAAGAGATTCTCCCTTCTCCATTCCTCCATAGTGTGGGAGGGAATATGGAGAAAACAGCGTGCCTTTTAGTTGGGTTCCCTGATGCTTCTTGTATTGTTGTGAGAGTAAGTTGCCATGATAGTAAATACACTCAACAAAATTATAAATGCAACATCCGACATTTTCAAAGATTTTTCCTGTTATGGTTCCAAGGTAATAAATCAATTCATTCAAAATTAATTTATGGATCATTATGCAACAGATTTCAGACATTTTTACAAACAGGATATTCAATGGGTGATCACAGAGAATCATTAGAACATGGGGGGGTCATGTGTGCAGTTCACGGACGTTGCCGGGAATAGGGACTCGTTGCCGTACCCGACGATCCAGAACATCCCAAACGTGCCTCTATGGGAGACATGTCTGGCGAATAGGCAGGCCACGGGAGGACTGGGACGTGTTCAGCTTCCAGAAGCTGTGCGCAGACCCTGGCAACATGAGGCCGAGCATTGTCCTGCTGGAGCGTGACGTCATGGAGGCGGACAAATGGCACAGCGATAGGTCGCAGTGTCTCGTCGCGGTACCGTGCTGCATTCAAGTTGCCGTCGTTGAAGTGCAGCCGTGTGCGATGTCCATCGGAAATGCCTGCCCACACCATAACCCCACCACCACCAAAGGCCAATCTGCGGACAACGTTAGCTTCGGCAAAGCGCTCGCCGACACGACGCCATACACGTTTGTCTACCGTCGGCTCGGAAGAGTTGGAAGCCGGATTCCGTCCGTGACTCTTCTCCAGCGTGCCAGGGGCCATCGAAAGTGTGCGTTCGGTCCACTGTAGTCGGTTTCCGACGGCGAACATCAGTCAGGTCAAGACCCTGGTGAGGACGATGGGCATGAAGATTGATTTCCCGGAGATGATTTTGTACGGTCTGTCCTGTGATTCCGACAGTTATTCAGACCAACCGTCTCTTGTGCTGTCTGTGTTCGCTGGTCGCATGGAGAAGCCGGTTGTACTGATCTTGAGCTGCTGTGGTCACACGTGGTCTGCGGGCATGTGGTTGATTGGCTGTCACACCCAACTGTCGGAAACGGCGTCGCAAGCTGCTGATGGTGGAGAAATGCACATTGCACTGTGCAGCAACAGCTCAGACGGACATTCCTGCAGTCAGCATGCCAAATGCACGCTCCCTCAAAACCTGCAACATCTGTGGCATTGTGTTGTGTGATAAAACTGCACATTTTTAGAGTGGCCTTTTATTGTGACCAGCCCAAGGCACACTCTGTGTAATAATCCTGCTGTTTAATTAGCATCTTGATATGCCACACCTATCAGGTGGCTGGAATATCTTGGCAAAGGAGAAGTGCTCACTAACATGGATTTTAACAAATTTTGTGCACAGAATTTGAGAGAAATAAGCCTTTTGTGTGCAAAGAAAAAGTCTTAGATCTTTTATTTAACTCGTGAAAAATGAGAGCGAAAACAAAAGTGTTGCGTTTATATTTTTGTTCAGTGTAGTTATATCTCTGCATATTTTTGTTGAGTCATTCCATTACCTTGTCCTGATTATTGAGGCGCTTACTACGCCCCCTGACTTGGTCCACTCACAGGTCTCCCCTCCTGACTACCTGGGGGTTCCATCCCGGAGAGGTGAGGCAAGATGGATTCGCCCGAGGTGTAGGAGT